>JAOYSI010026267.1:0-33629 GCA_025775065.1 Hiodon alosoides | reverse complement strand
TTGCCATCCCAGTTTTCAGATCTGCCCTATTAACTGGCTTTGCCATCCCTGTTTTCAGATCTGCCCTATTAACTGGCATTGCCATCCCTGTTTTCAGATCTGCCCTATTAACTGGCTTTGCCATCCCAGTTTTCAGATCTGCCCTATTAACTGGCTTTGCCATCCCTGTTTTCAGATCTGCCCTATTAACTGGCTTTGCCATCCCCGTTTTCAGATCTGCCCTATTAACTGGCTTTGCCGTCCCTGTTTTCAGATCTGCCCTATTAACTGGCTTTGCCGTCCCTGTTTTCAGATCTGCCCTATTTCCTGGCATTGAGAAGATAATGGGGGTGGGGGGAATTCTCATAATTTAGTACATAAGTAAAAAGTAACTAGTAAAAAGCCAGGCTTTGCATGGTTTTTTGACGTTGTGGACCAATAATCTTCAGGTGAAATATAAAAAATGGTACTGTACAAGACCTCAGTGGTCGCAGTATTACTAAATTTATCCCTGTCTCTAACCAGCTTTGTATTATGTAAGAAAACTTTTAAGATACTATCCGAAACTCCGGTGTCAGTGTCAAAACCACACCCAAGAGCAGTTTCTAGAGGATCACACATCAAGAACATCAAAGCACGTCAACGGCTTCTTATTATTATCGAAGAATTTTTACAAAAATCATCTTGCTATATAATTGAGGATGCTCTATAATTTAGAGTACGCATCTGTCGTATGTGCACATTGTAGCGGCAATGCTACCAATTTAGACTTTGGCTGCAGAGTTGCTACAGATTTGTTTCACATCTGTGGATGATGCAGGTAACCCACAAACAAACACGTTGCGGAAATGCATAATTTTATAGCTCTCCCGAAATAGGAGAATTAGTTTCTAAAAGCTGCGGAGGAACTGGGAAAGGACAGAGTGCAGGCTTCCTGTGAATTCTGCAGGATGTTTACCACACATGGGTCCAGACAATAGACTTGATGGTCAGAGCATGCATTTCATGAATTCATCAAGGAACAGATGCTATCCAGATCTGTCAACAAATTCCGTGGTTATGATATGATATGATACAGTTGAGGCTCCCATAGTCAACCGTGATGACAATATACTTCCCCCCCCCTCAAATAGACAGCAAAACTGCTCTATCTTTCACATTGAAATTGGCTCTGTCTGCATTAGTTTTCCTCAGACCAGCAGATGCATTGAATATCTTGATCCAGGAACGTAGCTAGGAATTATTTTTCAGGCCAGTAAAACGATAAATCTCCATTATATAAACAGAAGCAACGTGCCGGGTTTAAAACTGATAGATAACAAGTCCGATAAGCATCTAAAAAATTAAAATTTCATTTAAACTGTTTAACGATTGTAAACATTGTACTGTGACACCATATTCCCCATTCCCACTGCTTTAAATCCCTGGTTGTTCAAAATTACCCAGTACGGATTGTTGCTTTGTCATCTTTTCGATGATTTCTTGGCGATTCAATGAAAAGGTGTTTTTATTTTATTTATTTTAAATACGATAAAGAAATGTAGAGACTCTAATTGGATGGACTTGGGTTTTAAGTGGGTGGGCCACCCAGGCCCACCCATGGTTGTGCCATTTTCCCGATCCCTTGTTTGAATGTTTTAAATAAATCAAAACCACCTGACTTCCCTTTCCCCATCAGATCACAAAACCAGACATCTTGCCTGCCAAATTCACATTTGGTTTTAAGCAAAGACAAAAAAAGTATATGTAACAGATGTCTATATAAGGGCTGTGGCTTATTTTCTGCACTGCAAAACACAGTATATTTACCTTGAAAACATTAACATTGAACATGTACAATTACCTAGAGGTGTGGATATTCACAAACTCCTACTGAGGAGATAGACGTACTATATACTTTAGACAAGCTTCCAAAAGGATTACGTTTTGATTGACATAAGACCTTTTTCTTTGTAAACTCTCTATGATCTGATAGTTAATTGTTAAAATCAGACTAAATGTTTTGGAGAGGAGACACGCCCACCGATGTTCCGTCTAATTCCAGTGGTGGGGCAATGGGGGCTGGGCGTGGCCAATCTGTCCTACGTAAGGACACTCCCTTTACCTTAGGGTAATAGATAATAGATAATTGTGTTGTAGTCATTGAATTTAGCTCTTATTCAGATCTAGTCTCCTATTGGATAATTAGGTTGATAGTACTTATCAATGTTTAATTGGTGGCTGATTTGAATTTGCGCTCACAACGATGCATGTGGGTGGAGATTACAACCTGTGAGTGGTCAAAATGTTTTTTGGGAGCATCAGATTAGTGGATTAGCGGATTATGTAACAGACACAACCATGCAACAGACAACGTGTGAAGGTTGTCTTTTTATTGCATGCTAGTCTAGACAAAGGAGGCTATTTTCAGCATCAGTAATAATTTCAGCAAAGGGCTGGATGAATAATGCGAGTATTATTTTCATTTGGAAAGGCAGGGAGAGGAACTGGGTGGCGTTCACCCAAAGGAGTTTGCAGACGTCCATTTAAGTAGGATATGTTTCCAATTCATTGTCTTATTTCATCATGAGGGTTGATTTGTATGTAAACCAAGTTCCTTAATAAATATCTGTAGCTACTAATAAGCTTCACCATTTTGGCTCAGGCTGTGAAGTGAAGAGCGATATTCTTCAGCTGTTTTGCAGCTGATTTACAACTAAATATAAATATTATAATAATGGTAATAAAAATAATTGTTGAGGCATTGTAAGTAGAACTGGTGTTATCTTAAGCTGGGAACAAATCAGATTTTCAGTCTTGAAATAAAGAGTCATATTTCCTGTAGGTTTAACATGAAAGTTGGAAACAACAGTGAACGGTTGTATAGTTAAGTTGTTTTGACCTGTAACGGAGGTCTTGTCGAAAATCTCAGACGTGTCTTTGAAGAATTTTATTAGCAGGATTACAACTTTCTCGAGAAAACGATCAGCTCCAGAGAGCACAGCAGCATCTTCAGAGGTCTGATACAATGGTACAAGTATGACATTTTATAGATCATACTATCTGGGTGCAACTAACTGGCCAAGCTAATCTAGTGCTGCCGTTTGAAAGAAAACTTTCATAACAATGCTGACTTATACAAGTTTCATGACTTCATGACAGACAGTGATAGATTGAACAAGGGTTGAACATTCAACATTTCAACATTAAGTGCACAGAAATGTACACTATATAAACTGGAGATTGCAAGCCAGGCCCTCTCGTCCAACATCAGTGTCTGACCTCACAAATGCTCTTCTGGAAGAATGGGCAAAAATTCCAACAGACACACTCCAAAATCTTGTGGAAAGCCTTCCCAGAAGAGTGGAAGCTGTTATAGCTGCAAAGGTGGGACCAACTCGATGTTAATGCCTATGGATTCAGAATGGGATGTTATAAAAGCTCCTGTAGGTTTAATGTGTAGATGTCCCAATACTTTTGTCCATATAGTGTGTCTTTCCATTACCGGATGCATATACACCTGCCGCGTGCCTTGCCATAAACTAAACTGTGACAGTATATTAGCTTGATCGCACTTTGAGTCTTTGTAAGGTTTGCGTCTTGTGCTCTGTGTTTGAGCGTCTGCTAAAAAAAATTAAATGTAATTTAAAAAACGAATATGCGTGAAGCATTGAACATGTGTTACTGTAGATAATGTGAAGAATATGTAGCATACAGTAAATATAACTCAATTACTTAATTCAGCGTTTAGTTGGTAGATGTTGACGATTATATATACTCAAAATCATAGTTTACAAACCATTAAAACTGTGATTTTGGGTATTTCCTTCCCTTGCCAAAGCTTTTAAACTCGTTTCTCTTTTTTGGCAATGGCAATTGGCTGCTTTCTGATACACAGAGGGTCATTCCTTCGTTTGCCGGCTGTTTACACTACAAAAGAAACTTGAACTTGAACTTGAACTTGAGGTTTTATGATTATTTTGCAGCTGCTTGGACCAGCATCTGACACTACTGCTATAACTGAAAGACTTGCAATCTGCAGGTTTATTTCTACATGAACTCTAGTAACCTTTCTTGACAAAGTTATTTTTTTTTATTATTTTTGTTTTGTAATCACTAATTATTTGTAATGTCTCCCCATTTGTCAATTTTGCCAATGAACCGAGTACCAACCTGCGCAATCCAGCTTAGATGGCTGTGTTCAGGCCAACTGAGCAACTTGGGAGGTTAAACTCTTAACGCTAGTAGAGTTCACTGATGCTCAGGTTAGCGCATTCATGAACGCTGGACCTTTGCATAATTACAAGCATGTGGTTCATCGTGAGTGGCTGTTTCTAACTGTTTTACTGTACTTTTTATTTATAGATCAAGTCCTCGCTTGTGGATCAGGGATCACGGCAAATGCAAACATGAATGGGTGGAGGATAGATCTGTTTCTGTTTCTGTGTTCTGTCACTGAGGTAAGATTATCTCTTTCATTTCTATAGGCCATATTTCCAAAATAAACTCAATTTGTAATGTAATTTGAAACTTTTGAATAAGGATAAATGAGCTGCTAAAAATGATCTTGCATGTTCCCGTGTTCGACACCTGTACTTTCAAAGTGGGTCGTTTTGATTAGGGTTCTCGGACCAACCGTTCCATTCGTTTTGTTAAACAAGTCTGTCTTTGTTTAGTGTCTTGGGAAACGCGTGACATTTTCTTCACTTTTTCAACAAGGTGTGGCAATGCAAACCCATAAACTTGTGTAAAAAAGTGTTTATTTAAATTAGGAAAATGATTTTAACCCAGATAAAATTGTATTGTGTTTAATCTCGTTCTTATTCATTTGATTCATAAAAGGAAAAAGTAAGTTATGTGAAACGCAATTAGCTGGCTGACAAAGTTTTGATTTGGTCCAAAGTCTAAATGTTGGGAAACGCTTTTGAAATTGCATGAGATTTTTGATCAAATGTGGAAAAAGTGATGAAAAACCAGTTTGATGGATATCTTTTGGATGCGTGCTGCAGAATCTTTAGCAATAATGGATGAAACCACCTAACAGATGTTGACTGAAAATGTTTTATATTTTTTCTCATGACTTTTGTTTTTAACAGATTATCTGTCTTATTTCTTTGGTGTCACGAGTGTACTCTAGATCAACTCTAACCCTGCTGGTGAACTGGCCAATACAATCGGGACAATGTTTTCAATCCTACTTCAGTTCATAGGGCAAAAAGCTGAAGGACACAGTAAATGCTTAACAACAGGTGTTTTTAAGGGGAAAAAAGTCTCAAAAACTCAAAGGCAACTTTTTTGCCATTATAAAATGTCCTAAGTTTAAAAGCAGGGTTTTCTAAAGTGTAAATATGTATACAATCAAACATTTCTGGGTGTGCGTGCAGTTTGTATCAGTTTCACGTTTGCAGAGTTTTCAGGATTCCTCTGAAAAGGGTGTGATACATCTTCTGGGAGGTCCAACATAGCATTAAGTAAAGCTCACTAGGCACCAGGTATTTTTGAAAACTTTAGTCACTTTTCTGAGAATCAGAGAAAGCAATAAATTAAAATGTAGCATTCCTCCAGCCAAATCTGTCCTGCGAACAATCTCGAGGCAATCGAATCAGAATCAGAGCTATTTTATTATACAGGAGTTTCTCAGTCTCACAGTCGAACAACACTGATTGGAATTAGTCTGATCTGCATTTGCATAGCTGCCTTTCTAATCATGAACCCGCATGCTTAAAAAGATGTCTGGATATTAAGAGGTAGAAGCTGACCCGTTTTTTCTTGTTTTATGTCTTAATATGTTTGGCAGTGTAAATCATTCAAGTGGGACTGATTTATTAATTATTATTGTTTGATAATAGCTTTTCATAAAGGCCCATGGAGAGGAGAATGAAACTGAACTAACGCGTAATGGGTACAATACTGAAGATGAAAGGAGGAAAATAATCACTGCCCAGTTTGAATGCTATCAGAAAATCATGGAAGATACTGGTGCAAAACGAGAAGGTAACGCTTTTGAAATTGGGTCATAACTGTACCACTCAAGTGAAGAGCAGGACTGTGGATTATTTGCATCTTTGATCTCGGTATAAAAGTAAATTTCTGTAAAAGCCAGCTCAGATTTGTTTCTATACAGTTTTGCAGTGGTGGTGTAGCCAATCTGATAAGTGAGAGAGTCAATTCTGTGGTATAAGTTGTCTGTAACCTTGGCAAATACTGAAAGCCACAAGCCTCAAAAGTAGAATATTTACTTGGCTACCATTTCAAATTTCGTTGCATTTTCAGGCCTAATTACGTGTCCAAATATAATGATAAATCAACTCCCTGTTGAATTAGGTCACTCTAATTAGGATTTTCTATAAAACTAGATGTTGGAGAAGTGAAAGGAACAAAACTTTTAGTTTTTGACTAATGAATCCAAAAAGCAATTTTTTAAAATGGGATCATTTTAAAGCAGACTAATCTGTTAGGTGAATATCTAGGTTACCTGCAAAGGCAACCTCGTTTGGTGCCACAGGTAGTTTTCCTCTTTGCAATGGAAGTGACGGTGCCACAGGTAGTTTTCCTCTTTGCAATGGAAGTGACGGTGCCATCTTTGCTTTGCCTCCCCTCTCAGGACCTCTGTGCAATAGGACCTGGGACGGGTGGATGTGCTGGGAAGACACACAGCCGGGTTTTACAGCACACCAGCACTGCCCTGACTACTTCCACGATTTCGACACCACTGGTGCGTGCCTGAGCCTTACTTTCACTAAACATTTTGCCAACATAACATAACAGGACTTGCGCAGCTCAAACGACTTCATTGAATTCATTAACCGAGCTAAATGGATATATGCAATTTAGGCGACGTACACGTTTTGCCTGGGATGTAAGCCTTCAGCCCAGTTCTATAAACGCAACGCCACATTCTGTCTTTTTGTACTGTCTGCCTTAAAGAAGGTAGTGTCTATGGATGCTAACCAATAAACAAGTCTTTATTTCAACTTGTTGTCAGTCTTTAGATGGATGTATTACACAATAAAAGTGATGTGTGAATTCCTGTTGGAAAAATACGGGTAGAGTCAGCTGGAGAACAGTGTGTGTGCATATGAAAGTTAATATTCAAAGACGGTCATTTAATTGGTGTTTTTAATACAGGAGCATATTAGGGAGACGCTGATCCAGACGTAGTCCTCTTTGTTGCCTGTAGATCTGTCTGACTCTCGTTGTCCAATCTGGAGGAATATTCTAGAAATGAAGATATAGCTTTCAGCAGTAACTCACAAACAGTTAATAAGAAAACGTACACAGTAATAGTGCTTTAAAGATTAAAAGTATATTTTAACCTCTCGCATTGTATGTCTTTCTGTTAACAGAATTAGTCACAAAGATTTGCTCTGAAGATGGCCGTTGGTTTGAACATCCTGATAGTAATAGGATATGGACAAACTACACCCTTTGTAAAAAGCAATATGTTGAAATTTCCAAGGTACGTCAAAGTGTTCTGTTCAGTAACAAAAGTACGTTTTCTATGCTTAGCAACCAGAGAAACATTGCATAGAATTTTGCATTTTATCAGTTAATACTGTTAGATAACTGGTAAGTTTGTTTTGGTGTGGAACCTTGCTCATGGCGTTTGATAGATTTAAACTTGTGCCTTGTAATTATAGACCTTAAATCTCAACCCTGCTTGAATGCAGTTTAGAATCCAGCTAACCAGCATGTTGTGTCCTATTGCAGAAAACAATCAATATGTTCTACTTGGCCCTAATTGGTGATGGTCTGTCCTTGGTATCTTTGTTTATCTCATTGGGAATATTCTTCCATTTCAAGTAAGTAACCGTTACCTGGACACCTCTCCTTCGTGCTAACCTCTCTATGAGATTGATTGGTTGATTTTTTTTTTTCACGCTTTAATTTGACATTTCTTCCATTTTCTTCCCCCAGGAGTTTAAGTTGCCAAAGGATAACGCTTCATAAAAACCTTTTCTTCTCTTTTGTTTTAAACTCTGTCCTTACAATTATTACATTGACGGCCGTTGCATCCAACAAGGAATTAATGCAACAATACCTAGTGAGTACGCACACAAAGACACACACACACACACACACACACACACACAGACACTGTGTGTGTGTGTGCAAGGGCTCTAACCAATTAGACACACAAATCAAAACGATTACTAAAAGTGTATGAACATTTGCAAAAAACATGAGAGATGTTGACCCTTAGGAGGGACTGTTTCTACCTTGCCTCAAACTACAACAACGTTTGTATTTGAACTTGTTAATAAGGGAATTGTCAAACACTGGTGCTGAGATTACCAAAATCGGAAAAAGGATCACATGATCAAGGTGTCTGTCCTGGAACACGTCTGAGAACTGTTTAACCAGCGCAAGAGGGTTATACAAAGCATGGAGGAACCATTATTCACTTTAACGGACAACAAACTCACAAAATACTATTTACATACCATTTCCGAAATATCCCCTAAATATCCCCTAAGAGTCCGTGAAATGAAATGATAAATAAGCCTTGTTGGTTACACTTGATCCCAACAGGTTTCTCCAACCGATTTTTCGACATTCTTCAAATGCATTTTGCTCTAACTGTACTGGCGAGGAATACAAAACCAAAGAAACAATTAAGACTACTTAATGTTTCACTATTAATTTATTTCCATGTCCCTGCCCTATAATATGGGCATATTCCATCAGGCAGATAGATATTTATTCCACCATCTTGAGACAATAAATGTAAGGAAAACATGAGGGATAATTTTTATTATTTTAGGCTCTAAATTAGGTGTTACATCTGTCATTCATTTTGTAGATGTATGCCTTTATTTGATATGTGTGTCTATTTGTTTATAGTGACTTTTCCAGTCATATAAATGAACAAGGATGGACCTACATCATTTTGCCAAAAAAGGAATGATGTATTTTCTCATTAATAATTTACTTTAACAAAAAAAAACCATACTCTAGTCAGCCTAATTTTAATTGTATACGTTGATGAAATACAGAACCTAAGGAGAATCCTAACTGAAGCGTGTTTTTTTGTGTTGATTCAGGCTAGCTGTAAACTCTCTCAGTTTATCCACCTCTACGTGTTTTGCTGTACCTACTTCTGGATGCTGTGTGAAGGGATCTATCTACATACTCTTATTGTGGTAGCCGTGTTTGCTGAAAAGCAGCACTTGATGTGGTACTATCTTCTTGGATGGGGTAGGTCTTTGAACAGTATATATCGTGCAGGCGTTGACGGCATTCATTTTATGGCAGAGACCAGTGTGAACATTGGTTTTGACTTTATTTTGTCTTTGTTTCGTTTTTTTTTTCAGGGTTTCCCCTAATTCCCTCCTCCATACACGCCGTAGCCCGCAGTTACTATTACAACGATGAGTAAGTCCTCAGGAGGTTCTATTACATTCATCAATTCACAATTCATTCATCAATGAAACACTACTCTGGTGGAGCGGTGGTAACTTTGAGTATATAAAGTATCTGGGCAATTTTTATTATTATTATCATTATTATTGTTGTTGTTGTTGTTTTTTTTTAACTATAAAGTCATGGATTTGTCATAGATATTCCTCCTGTGAATATTATAAATAAGAACCTGATAATCTTATTCTAATCTAGTTTTTCCTGTTCTTTTTAAACGCAGTCAGTCTAATCTGTACGTGTTTCCTATTGGTGGGACCACTTTTCTTTTACCACAGTAAAACTCTTGTCCACAAAGTCCGCCCGCTAGCGTTGGGAAACTGTGTTAGTCTGATGTGTAGACACACAAACACACCAGTTAGAGTGTTTTTCTACAGAAAATATAAATGAGCACATAAAATGCTGCATGTTCTTTTCCACTCTACAGTTGTTGGATCAGTTCCGATACGTCCCTGCTTTATATTATCCACGGCCCCATTTGTGCTGCTCTTTTGGTAAGACTAAGACTATATTCAGCATTCAAAAACTACTGAGTGCATGCTCCGTCACTGACGTGATGCCGGTGTACTTCTGACTGTGATGTTCTGGGAAACTGGGTGAGACCGATTTGTTCCTGGGCTGGGGCGGAACCAAAGGCTTTCCTTCACACATGTATTGAGGCTTGCAAGCAGGATGCTTGTGGTGTTTTATTGTCAGCCCCTGGGAAGTTTCTTCTACCCACTTCAAAGGGATTAGCCATTAACTCTGCTCTGGTAATTTGCAATTATTGTTTGGGTCACCATTTTTATTTAATTTCTGTTGCTATTGACGGCATCCTTTGATTTGTTTTCCTTTCGTCTGTCGAACGATTTCCTGTATTTTTGCTTGTTAAGGAGAGTTTCCAACCATAGCCATGTTTTGGGGGAATGAAAGCTCATTTGAAGCTACCCTTGAAGCGGCTCTGTTAAGGGCCGTTTCCAGCAACTGCATCGAAGTATGGCTTGTTTTTGATTTGGACCTTCCTCTCTAGGTGAACTTGTTTTTCCTGTTGAACATCATGCGGGTTCTGATTACCAAGCTGAAAGTCACACACCAGGCAGAGTCCAACCTGTACATGAAGGCAGTTCGAGCCACTCTAATTCTAATTCCACTCTTGGGGATCCAGAATATCCTCCTGCCGTACAAATTTGAGGGGCGAATGGCTTCAGAAATCTACGAATATGTGATGCTTATTTTAATGCATTATAAGGTAAGATCATAATTTCTCCTTTTATTTAAAACCATTCTTGTGCAACTTTGCATTTACAACTTCTTGTATCCAAAGTAATTTGCATGACTCTAAATATGTTTAGTGCAAACCACAAAAATAGGGGAAATACTACTGCCAACATGTCCCTAGCAGCAGAACAGAAAATAGTGTGCACAGCAACCCAGTGACATGAGCAGAAATAAAGTTTTTTTTTTACATTCTCGGTAGTAAAGCTTCTAGAGGGGAGCTGAGTTAGACCGGAAAGGAAAGTTTTCAGCCTGCGGCAAAGTATAGCTAGCAATTTAGTAGTTCCAAAATGATTCCAAAACTGAAGGACCTAGTGGAAAATGATCATGTCTGCTATGTACAAGTCTAGAATACAGGCAATCTGAGGCCTTGAAGAGGTTTATGGTCAAATTTTTATGCAAGTCACAATAGGTAACCAGTGGAGGGAGGTATGAATCATGGAAACACTTTGGCCAGGATTCACATGCACGCCAGAGGCAAGGGTTAAAACAAACCACAGTAGCTCAATCGGGATAGAACTATGCATTCAAGTTAAAAATATTGTGTGTTTGAGCCATGTGAAGAAATTATCCCTCTTTTTATCCTTAGGGGCTTCTGGTTGCCACAATCTACTGCTTCTTCAATGGAGAGGTAACGTTTTTGCACCTGTACATTATAGTTACAGTCGACAGATCCATCTGAGAGTTAACCTCCATGAGCACTGGATGAAAGAATATTTGCATCCAATCTCCCTCTAAAAATTGCAAGTGAACCTTGAAGCATCGAGAACTTTAATCATTTAGAAACTTTGCCAGAGGTCCATAGACACAGAATTTTCCTTCAGGTGTGCAAAGCAGTAAGCGGCTAAACTAATCCTTTGTGGTTTGCTCCGCTTTTAAATCACAGCCTGAAGGCATTGGCGATTGAACTGCTTGTGGGTTATAACAGTAACTGCATATGCTGTGATTCATTTTGTCGAGGGCAATCAGAGAGTGCAAACACAAATGGCAGCTTTACTGAAACAAAGCTGATTGCATAGAAATTATGGCTAAAATAGCCTGGATGTTTGGTCGCTTAGAGGGCTAGTGTTTGGCTAGTTCAAAACGCCAGACCAACGTTAAACCAGGGTTTGTCACTGACGATGGCAGCATCGTTAATTCTTGAATTAGCACTGTAGAAGCCATTTAGGGATTACAATATCTGGTAGTCGGCAGGGAAATGTATGCCAGCAAGTTGATTCCAGATGTGGCACTTTTTTATTCCTTGCAGGTACAAGGGGTCTTGAAAAGACACTGGAACCAGTACCGCGCACAGTTTGGGAGCAGCTTCACCCACTCGGATGCACTGAGGTCTGCCTCCTACACGGTCTCCTCCATGGCCTCCTCCATCACAGAGGTTCAGGGCTGCTACAGTATTGACGGCCACACGGACTACCTGAATGGCAAGGCTTGTCATGACACTGAAACCACCATCTTGAGATAAGAGGTCCTGCTTCACGGTCTCCATGGCAGCATGAGTTATTGAAGACTGCAGTGGAAACGTTCACATGATCGGCAAAGACACCCCATTTACTCTACGGCTGTATGCCTTTTTGTTTGTTTGTATCACAAAAGCAATTACTCTCGTATACTCACAATTAAGTAAGTCTCTATGCTTACTATTATGGAGTAGTGATTTAATTTAGGTGCCTTGAAACTGGATCATAGCAGTTTATATGAGTTATTAAATATTGGAAGCTGCTTCACCTTTAAGGTAAAATGTAAATATTGTTATCCGTCTTAAAGCTACGTACTGCATTATGCTATTAATTCCACCTGGCATTAAGTATGAAAAGGGAACAGATCTGTTTGCCCTAACTTTTTAAGCAGCTGACTTAAAACTGTGACACAGTGGCATCTTCTAGACCAATGTCTCATCCGCGTTCCTATATTTCCTCCTAAGAAAATAAAAAGTAGAAACTGCATACCACTATGAAAAATGAACCTTTAACTACAGACTGTGAGATAAAACAGGGGGAAATAGTTGCAGCACTGGATATAAAAAACACGTCTCCGCAAACTGTTAAACTTCCTAGTAGTATCGAGTATCCTTCCTCCGGCGGTATGACCGATAATTCTCATCGATGGCATTGCTTTTCTTCTTCTTCATTTCTCCTTTCAGACAAACCATTTTACAGCCTACAGAGTACGATCACACATTTCTATGTTTTACATAAAGCGTTGTAATCAATGATCAAGGAGGAGGAGATTTAACGCAGTTGATGAAATGTCACTGTTTCGCGTGGAAGGTCAGCTATGATTGTCTTTCTTGGCAATTACTGAGTGCTGAAGTTTGATTTCAGATTTCAGCGTTAAATGCACCGCACTTTCTGGTGGAGGTTATCTGTGAGTTTTTAAGATGATCGGGCCGCTTCCATAGAAGAAATTAGGAGATGATAGTAGTCACATAAAACCCGTTTAGGAGCCTCACTGGGAAATGTCTCATTAGCAGGATGGTCTTGTCCTGTCCCTTAATGTTCAGTGTTGGGGCTTGAGCTGTGCGTGCGTCTTTGTCATGGGTTTCCCTTCTGGGTCGGTTCAGTTCCGTTAGGCTGTCCCGATGAATGTCTGAAGAACCGGGTTATTTTAATTTTTTATTTTTTCACGGCATTCTCTCCTCAAGGACTTGGAGCTTTGATGGACTCAGCTCCCGACTTGCTTTTGGAAGGGGTTAAAAAAATGTGTTTGTGTGTAGGCCTATGTAAAAGTTATACTCTTATTACAGCTGTATTACTTTGTTTGTATATTAAGAGAAGTGGGTGTAAATTGCCTTTTATATTACAGGTTATACAATTTTTATGAAGTAAAATTGTGGAATTCTTTCGTTTGGCCTAGCAACTTAGTACAAAAGCAAAAGGCTTAAATGAAATGGTATGTTGTTAAATCAAGTGGCCGTGAACTCAGATATTAATTTCTCTTTATGATTAAGATGGCTTTGATGTTGGTGAATATTTCAGCTGAAGAATATATGTTCTTTAAGTGCACCAATTGATTGGAAATATTATCACCCATTTCAAAATGGGTAAAATATTCATAAGGTTCACAAAAAAGCATAACAAGGTTATAGTTGGATTTGATTATTTCAATCAGAGCGAATCCCAACCGCCCTACTTCATAATAACTAATACATAACAGGTCATTGACTGCTAAAAGTAACTCCCGTAACTCCCTGCGTTGGCTTTAACGGACAAATCCTTTCATCTGAAATTCCTCTTACATTCCCTCAGGTGTTTGCCCTAAACTATGTAAGTTTTTTTTTTTGTATGTCTGGCACATATATTTGTCTTGTTTTCCTTTAGCCATTTCAGAAATCACGGTATGTTAGAGCACAGTAATTTTGAAGTCTAAATGCTGGAAAGAAAACTGCTCATAGTCAGATATTGTACATAAGTTTGTAAATCGTGAGTAACGAGGTCACGTGTTTGTTTATGTGTGCATATTTATAGGTGTGTATGTATCATTATGGTTTCAGTGTAATAATGAGAAGGATCTCCTCTGGGAAGCCATTAAGCTTCGCATCAATGTTAATCAGGAAAGCGCATTGCAGACTTTTTGTCTCCGGTTTTCTGTTCTCCGTTCCTGAGCGAAATTGCATTAAAGGAAACATTAAGGGTCTCATGGATCAGTTCATTTCAGTCACAGTTTCAACGTGAGTTTTTTAATCGTGGTATCAAGAATGCTCAGCATCGTATAACAAAAGTAGTCTTAGATCAGTAGGCTAGTACAGCGTATTCAAATAATTTTCAAAATGCAATTGACCCTGAATGTAGACAGGAGTGTTCATGTAACTCAAATTTTATGCATCAGTGAGTTCTTAGGCTATTATAAACTTATCCATACTGCGGGACAGTTTATTTTATTCGTTTTCACATTTTTTTTTTTCCTCAAAGGTCTTTCTTCTGCATTTCTGTGCACTTACATCTAATCAGAGTTGACTAGGTAGATTTTTTTTGTTTGTGAGTATCGACGACGTCTGTACATATGTAATGATTGTACTGTATTTTACTCTAATTAAAATCCAGACGCTCGGAGTTCTTCTCTGTTGTTTGAATGTAATTTGTACATCTTTAATGTTGCCATGTATTCTGTATGTATCGCAAATTGCAATGATGTCTGCGCATTACCGTGGAGTGATAAATGATTCTAAGAAAACGTTTGTCTAATGCAGTCTTATTTGACACTGTCAACACACGAATATGCTACTGCAGATTTGCTGAATAGGAATAGGTCTATCCCACATTCATTTTTCACAATAAAGCCCTACTTCTGGTTTGAATTACAAATGAGCTTGCTTGTATCTATGGAAACGATTCAGATTAAATATCTTTTCTTTGCTGGATCTTCAGAAAACTTTTGTTCACAAGCCATAAACGACAAATAAACAACTGTCCTGTGGAGTATAATGATGTAATATGTGCAAATAATACGTTGACATAACAAAGATCTCATCCTTGACCCGAATGCAGAGATCATTTGTGTGTTAGCCAGGTGTAAAATGCACTTGATTCCATTCCATTCAGCCCATCGTTGGTTTTTGGTTTTTTTCCAAATAGACTGCAACATAAACCAAAAAGCCGTCTGATGTGCGAGTCACATGTTTAGCTCACCACCCTCCCCTTTTTATTGACTCAGTCCCCTAGTATGATAGCCTTGTGCTTGTTCTCATGTGAGGGCAACCTCGCTGCCAAAAAAAGACATAGGTGTTTCGGCTCTTGGACATTTCATTGTTGGCACCTCACCATTGACATTCCATTGTTGGCCCCTCACCATTGACATTCCATTGTTGGCCCCTCACCATTGACATTCCATTGTTGGCACCTCACCATTGACATTCCATTGTTGGCACCTCACCATTGACATTCCATTGTTGGCACCTCGCCATTGACATTCCATTGTTGCCACCTCACCATTGACATTCCATTGTTGGCCCCTCACCATTGACATTCCATTGTTGGCACCTCACCATTGACATTTAATTGTTGGCACCTCACCATTGTCATTCCATTGTTGAGACCTCACCATTGACATTCCATTGTTGGCACCTCACCATCGCCTTGTCCATAGAATTAGTGCGTCAGCTTGGTGTCCCCACTAGCAGCTTACCACAAACAGAACGGATAGACTCTCCTAATTTTCCCCCTCGTAAATCCAACACATATAAAATCACCAGGGGGAAAGAGTTTGCGTAACCTACATTTGTGTGCAACTCCTGGAGTTGGATCCTGAGGGACTGGGTGGAGAAACACACTATTCTTAAAGTGCAGCTTACCCAAATGTCTATTGAACTAGCCTAAAAATCCACCTGCCCCACTTACTGCTTTTAATATTTGAATATAATTAAAGAAAATCCAGTCTTTCATAACTTTTTGGTGTTATGAAATTCTTTATTTTCTTGCTGTTTAGTTGCAAAATATTATTTTTCCTCCCTTCATAATGTAGGAACAAAATGTTCTCAAAACTACTTGGTACATTTTCTTCCAGTTCTACATTGCTATGGTTCAGGTATATGGGAGCTGTATTGGTAACTGCAGTGGATTATTATGGTCTTTACTTTCAGGTGTCTCCAGGAGAACAACACCCCATAGGTCTGGTGCTAGTTTAATCTCGTACAATTTTATGACTTCTCCCTTGGTAACCTCTGCTCTGATTTATAGAGGAAGCAATGCAAAGAGAAGCATTATCTTTACAGCGGTGATTTAGAAACTGAATCTTACACAGCATGGAAATTGTTCTTTGTTTTTTTTTCTTCTTAATTGTTTCCATTATGCTTCATGGATGATCTAATGAGGAATTCTCAGGAAATTGCGACAGTAATACAATCTCTGAACAAGAGACCAAATCAAGAAGGCAAAGTGAGTTACGCAAGCGGCTCCTGATAAAATAATTTGAAGAATTATTAGTATGGTGTGGCGCTCCTCAGTAGGAGCGTAATAACGTACATCTTAAAAACAGCTCGTTGATAGCACTCACAAGCATTGCCAACGTGTCACCATTCAACTTGCAGAAGTTCACTCCTGTTCCTCGTGCACTCGTCCAGTTCCTCGTTCTCATCATCATCACTAACGGACAACGCATCGACTGCTTTTCTGCAGGCGTTTGTGGGCTCGGGGTGCATGAGACTGTTTGCAGATTTTGTCATTGCCTTTAAAAGCATGACTGTGAGTCTAGCAGTAAACAATGGAAATGTTTCCTGCTCACTTCGGAGAACGGATGGGACATTTCCTCATTACGACACATAGATGTTGTCTGTTCCTTTTTTAACCTTGAGATCAGATGCAAAATACATTTCACTCAGAGCTGTTGATTGAAATCACTGCAGTCATTATCATTAATACACAAAGTCAAATTAATAGCATTCATATTCAGTATATTATTTACACAGCTGTAGTTCTTGCATGCTCTGCAGAAAGAAAAACAATACCATTTAAATATGTATTTATTAACCATTGTTACAAATCCCATTATGGGGTGCCGAATGAAAGATAAATCAAAGTTTTAAATGCAAAGTTTTTTCTCATGTTTAAGTAAATATTGAATTTTACGCACTCTCAGTCTTTGTTAATACAGCAGGACAGCTCAGTTTCGTACTGAATCCACAGAACGTTGAGAGCCGCTCTGGACAAGAGCGTCTGCTAAATGACAAAATGTAAATTTGATCACACTGCTTTCATCTGTTCATTTTTGTTTTCTTTGGGTTAGTGTGCAGCTGTGTGCCTTGCATGGTTTAGAGTATGCCCAGAGAACAATCTGATTAGGTTGGTAGACGGAGAAAAAAGCACGTCCCTAGTGTAAACCGAGCTCTAGGCTGTGTCAGATCTAGTGTCTGGCATTCCCTCTAGTTTTCAACTTTGGACAGAATGTACTTCTTGTGAAGGGAGCTTCCTGTACCAATGTCATATGCTCTGAAAATGAAAGTGAATCTTTCACATTCCCACAGATTTAGAATGGTTTTAAATATTCCTGCTGAAACAGCAAGGCCTGTCACAACAAAATCATGTGTTTCCTAAATTTCAAGGAGTGTAAGGTACTGAACTAATTAATCTTCTCATGCGAACAAAAGAAGGCAAGGCCCAAGCAGAGGTCAACAGGTTAGGGCAAGTTCCCCGGTCATCAAGAAATGAATAAGTTGACTGAGAAATGAATAAACCCAGATGTTGATGTGTCCATCTGGGACAAATATGGAGCAAAACACAGACCTCTGAAAACATTACAGTACAAAGGGTATGTCTGGTATCTGTTTTGCTGATTATTGCTTTGTCATGTCAAGATGCTTTCAGCGTGGTTGATTTCAAACTTGATATACAAACAAAAACTTTGAGCCACCACAATGTCTGCTGTGATTTTATACTTTTATATAAAGATGTTTTACCCCAGGACTTTGGATGAAATGGCAATGAAATTTCAAGAGAAATTCTATTATTAGAATATTAGTCTTCAAACAATTCCTTCAAAGAGAAGCATACGTTAAAGCCTATCCACATTGTATCTCTCCACTGGGCGGTTGCACGTGTGGAAATCTGCTGCGCTGCAAACTTTTAGATTACGGTTTAAAATATTCAAAGTTCGAGACCCATTAAATATCAGTAGCTGATAATTCATGGTTTCATTGTTGTGTCTCCATGTTGACCGTGGTGGCTCGCCAAAGTCTAGGAAGAGCAACATGCCAGTGTTGGATAAAACGGAAAAATGAAACATATCTTTACAGTCGATCGAAGGAAGCCATCCAAGGAGAATGGGTTAAGTCTAATTGTAGAGACTCCATCATTGTGGACAAAATTAATTAATTGGTGAGGTGTGTTTTTTTTTACTGTTATGTAATCCAAATTAGCAGGACATTATTGGTAATGACTCATTGAGTTCCATTCAGGCCAATTATAAATCCCCTGTGCTGTAACATTAGTCCTGACTGACCTCTCCTGACCACCGCACTACAGTCTTGGCTATGAAAGTAACCGTAGTCATGCCTTAAAAGCATTTTTAAATGTCCACAATGCAGTGGTTTCTTTATGAATATTTTAAAATATGAGAACAAAACCTTAAGCCTCCAGCAGTGATGATTCACCACCCTACCCACCCCCAGCCAAGCCCACAAAAAACATATACTTCATTTTCAGGATAATTCCTCAACTCATAATTCAACACACTGGATTGGTCTAACGGATAGAGAGCAGTGTTATTATTCACTCTCAACGTAAACCCGCTATCAAGTAAGAACTCAACAGCCGGGTCGGCACAGTAATCATCCATTATAGACGAAGGGGAATGCCAGAATGAACTGAGCCTCAGACAGTGCTGAAAACATCCTTTGCAGTCTACAGTTGCGGACGTGGGGCTAATTGTTTCCAACCCGCATACAAAGGCCTTTTGTTTAGTTTTTTTACTCGTCATTACTAGAAATAATTACTTCCAAATGAATTCCCGTTAAACGCATGCATTCCAAATAAAGACATTTAATAATCTTTGTTCCCAAAAGAACTGAGGGCGGTGAGAAGTCAAGAAAACGTAACTGTAGTCTGTAGTCTGTAGCCTGACTATCCGAGGAATACCACCCGCCTTTGCCCTAAGCCTAAATAAGTAAAGAAAAAACCCACAGTCGCACAGTCCATAGAAATGATCAAGAACTGGGAGAAACGGATCGTGCCAACACATCGCACATTCATTTTTTCAGCGTTTACAGATGTTGACCCCCAACGGTCCTAAATACATAGATCCTATTAATAACAGCCTGTTGGGCAAAAATCTGTTTGAATATGATATTATGTGCTGTGATGTGCATCAGTGTGCGTCGATTCTCCAATAAGTGTCTGACAAATCTTCAACTCTATCTTCGAAAACAAAAGTGAATGCATTTTAAAACAACTTATGCCTACTGCACTAGAGAAGTTCTCCCAGGATGAATACAGCTGTATATTCGGTCTTGACTACCTGTGCGTAAAATGAGTGCTCCTTATTCTCAGACATAGATCCAGTCTTGTGGGAATGTTCTTGGGGAAAACGTTTTCCGACCGGTTGGTTCTTTCTGTCAATCCTATTCGGCATTTCAGTGCATTTCGTATCACATTACAAAAAAAAAAACATACTCTGACTCTGACTCTGACTCTGACTCTGACTGACTCTGACTCTGACTCTGACTGAGCCCTGCCTGTCATGCTGCACTTCAGATCTAAACAGCTCAAAGTGGAAACAGTGTGAGCTGATGTCCAGAGCTGGATCTGTCTGATGTAAGTTCAGGATGTCTTGAGGGTTAGGGTTAGGGTTAGGGTTAGAGTTTGGTAAGTTTCATGCCCTGTTTCACCACAGACTGATTTGCGAACAGCAGACATTAACCTGGCCTCAGCAAACAGACTTTGAGAAACTTTGCATTAGTCATCCTCCGTCACCGACAGGTTGACGTTATATTTGAGTGGTGTTGGGAAAACCTTTACGTTTTACGATTGGGTGGAGGGCAGCCCGTGGAGAGAACGAGACTTCTGCTGGGACTTGGGATGACGTCATGTATTTAAGGGTGGCAAAATGTGTTGAGACAATCCAGTTTATTATTGTGTTAGTGTTACCGAGGATACGCAGTCTCGGTGAACCAAAAGAAGAAATGAGCGTTTCACTTAAAAGTTATCTGAAAAAGTCTTTGTTTAAGGCTAACGGGAGAACAAATGCCTGGAGAGTGTTGATTGAGGTCCTGACCTGTAATAATCTGTGCTGTGTTGCAGAGTAACACAGGATGGGAAGGCGCCAACTCGTGTTCTTTCCTATCTAGCCACCCCTGTCTATGATAGGAGAGGAAATGGGGAGAAGGGAGGGTCCTCTCTGGCCCTTACAAACAAGTGCTAAGACTGAGCTAATAGCTCAGATCTAGGTTTTGGATGAAGACCAGCGTGTGGCATTCTGGATGAAGACCAGCGTGTGGCATTCTGGATGAAGACCAGCGTGTGGCATTCTGGATGAAGATTGCTGATCATAAGCAAAGCTAAGGAACCTGAAGTGCGGAAACCAACAATCGAAACCAACAATTAGTGCTGAAGTTATGAAAGACACTGCTCACATTTGATGATTTTGCTATGAAATTGAACAGATATCAGCGCTGTTAGCCTTAGTCAGTTACAACGGTGAAATATTTATCGTCGTAGAAAATAGAACACAATGCTGTAGTAGACTTTATCTAACGCATTTCAATATTTGAGAAAACATTCTGTTACATTCTGTCACTACATGTACTCTTCCTGTTATTCTTGAACGACTGAACAATAATTGACACTCCGTTGAAATTCACCCAATCTGCGATGAATCCTCTACCAACTGAACACGTTACAGGGTCAGGTGGTGCCTTCTGGGAATGCGTTCCTCTCCTGCTAACAAAAACTGACACCCCGTTAGCAAAAAAAGGACAGGTGCTGATGTCCAAGACCACTTCCTTCACTTCTGAATCCCACGCTGCGGCGTCGAGGAGCGTATATTTAATTTATCAGTTGCAGAGAAGCTGTTACGTTGAGTGGTTTTGATGTGAGCTTTAGAGCAGCCCTCAAGTCAGTGTGACTGGATAGAAGCAGTTAGTTTACTTCTCCGACTGTTACTGTAATGCCCTGAAAGATATTTTCGGTAGAGAAAAGCTGCAATTTTACCACTGAGACAACTGGCTAGTTGGCCATTAATTAATTCTATTTTTTTTTTCTGGAAAATGTTAGGAAAAGTTAAAATGGGCCGATGTCACCGAATCAACAAAAGCTCTCGTGTCAACTTATGTCAAAAGAGGAAATTTCTGTTCAGGTCACCTTCAAGTAAAAGGGCCACAAGTTCTTGACGGCCTTCCTGCAATTGTGAGAAATCACCGGCTAGGAATTTTTTTCTACTCTGCTAATAACCTTTACATTAGTAAATCACATCTTCCTCTTTTTGTGGGTCTTGTTTGTGGTTACTGGATACTGGAAGACTTCAGGAATGACAAACTGTAGAAATGGAATGTTTACTTCAGGCTGAACGAGTGAAAGCTGCTTTTTCGGGGGGGGGTTTTTTTGGTTTTTTTAATTAGCATTTTTATTTATTAATGTAGCAGACAAGGAAATAAGGATATATTTGAGTCATTTAAACAGTAAATATCAACCAAAAGAACTAAGGTAATTTCCAAAGGCATGGCAGCAATTCTCCTCCTGAAAGGTTCAGCTAAAACCTTCTGATCTTACTATACCATGCCATCTGCGGTCTGGCCCCTTGCTTGGTTTGCTGCACATAACATAGGCACCAGCGGACACCAAGACGCAAGCAGCTAATACACTGAGATTTGTTTCAGAGCCGATATGATTAAAAACCTGCTGAATGTTGCCTTTCCTTGATCCCATGTTATTCATTCAGTCGGATTCTCATACAAGATAATGTATTATTTTTCATCAGCCGCGCCAAGAAAAATAAAAGAGTCCCCATCAAGTTTAACGTCAACAGGAACAAGCTTTTGTCCCCATGCATACACTTCCCAAATGGCTACTCTCACCACACCTGCATTTAGCTTGTACCAAAACCACTGCTTAAAATAAATAAATACAAATGATTTGTCATGTTTTAGCTGTATCTTTCCAGAGTCAGTGCAATTGTTGTCTCGTCAGTGACTGTGGTTAGGGTCATCGACATTTCGGCTGTGAACCTTGCTACCCCCGTTTCCGCAAAAGAGAACTCACCCGACGTGTAGCTCAGAGCACATGTCCACGGATGCCAAAAAACACAGCTCTGATTTACGAGGTCACCAAAACTAAACAGACTCCGGCAAGTTCTCATCTACCTTGCTACTGTAAAGCGCCTCATAAAAAATGTTGGGACCATAAAGGGTATATTGCCGTTGCATGGAGCAGGCAACCTGTCTGCGTCTAAAGCTGCGTCTTTTGTTTGAGATTAGCATTTTTCCAGCTCAATAAAAAAAAGAGGCTCGGTGTGTGACTCAGCACTTCATCCTGGTCCCAGATGTCCACCTGTGTCATGTTCCCATGGCAAGTTGTGAGGAAGAAAAAAAAACGGCTGAATGGCCGAAGCAAAACGTCTGCAGCAGCTGTAGCACAGTCAACGCCACGGGAAATTTGATTCTGAGAAGGTTTAAAGAGGTACCCAGCAGATTTAAAAAGACACTAAGTGTCTCTTTGTGCAGACAAGACGGCTGGCTGACTGCTGCTTTATTTTGAACTGTAAGCCCTTCAGGAGAAGGAGAACCTGTATAAAAAATGGCAGCAGTTGCATTATCCTTTGTGCCCGGGTGTTTCGATGTGTGCACACCCCATCCCCTTGGGACTGTTCATCATGCTTGGGAACCGTGTGCTGGTCGTCTGGAGGAACACAGGTGCCTACAGATTAGAATACCGCATGAGAAATTTTACAAAAATGAAGTGGTGTCTAAAACAAGGGAACGTCCTATCACAGAGGTTCTGACTAAGGTCCTCCCCGCCAGTCCAGTTAAGTTAAGAAAAATGATCACAAAACGAGATGTACCATGTGTGGTGAAGGGGGGGGGGGGTTGTTGTCCTCACTGCCTGGGAGGCTTAAACAGCGATTATGCAGGGAATGGTGTTTTTTCGGAGGGCTACATCTCTTGCCTGACAGGAAAACCCTGCCCTCAGAGCACAGTTGATTACCACAGTATACAGTGCAAGTACAAAACGTTAAAGCTCAAGTCAAGTCAAACACTGAAGAAAAAAACAGCTTCACTTATCTCTGACATGATGCAACAGAACTCAATATTCAGAGTTAAAATTCAGTACCAGTGCGAGGAGTACAGAGCAGCTGAGATTACAACCACTTATTTCTGCTCTATTTCAATGTCGTAAAATCCATACTGCAAACCAGCAAGGATGTATAAAGACCAAACTGTTTATGCTTTCGGCTCTCTGGCACTCCCCCCAAAAAAAGGTTGGAAATGTGTGGAATCCTTGCGTACCCGAGAACAATGGAGTGACTTCTTGGCTCTAGGAAGGGGTGTGGATGGGTTTTGAGCCGTGTTGTGCTGTGGCCTGACGAGCTGGGGTGACCTGTGCAGGGCGGCGCACCGGGAAGTGTGTTGTGTCAGATTTATCATGCTGCGCCGCTCTTTACAGAGCCATAAATTTAGCCCCGTCCCATTCCAGCAAGTGATGTCATCACTCAACTCCTGGCAGCCCGGTCTGAAGGCACGGGGAGGTTGGACTGAACGCACGAAACTGAAAAGATCTCCACGAAGAGTCAATCGAACGCATCACCGGTGAAAATAACGTAGTCCACCTCGTTAGATATCAGAGCATAAAACCACGATACGACGGGATTGTCTTGACCTGACCCAAGTCCCGATTAACAAATTGCTCTTTCCGTCAAAATGAAGCTGGGTCCAACTTCTCTAGTGGCAGCCCAAAATGACCAGACCGTTGTCTCGGGCTTTTGAATTTTATTTCATTATGAATTCTTTGTTGATATCAGAGTTGTCCTGTGAGGAGGGTTGTGTTAGATACAATGATATAGCGAGTCAAAAACCATGATAACAGTGTTAAGTAACCGCAGGAAACATAGAGGCTGTAATTTGCATTCCCAGGCTCATTCTCATCAAAGCCAAACATATATATGTTTTGATTCTGTCAGCTCCCCAGTGTCAAAGATTTCTCACCATGGTGTTGAGAAACAACCACCGACTCTGTTTAGGGGCTTTCAAGAAGCTTTGCATGAATACACACAACCGCATATTATATCACCCTGTTGGTATGCCATCTGTTTGTGTTTAAGCAGTTGGTTTGACAGTATGCAAAAAACAGGCTTTTACTGAAGCTAAATAATTAATACTGCAGAAACAAACACACGTTCACGCACAGTTTAATAAAGCCAAGACTTGCATTCATTGACAAATGAGACAAACATGACTTCTGAATATTCAAATGACTGTCACAGATGTTCCCAGGTAAGTGTAGACCAGAGCGGGTCGAGTATCTGCTCATTTTTGGAATCAAAATAGTTCTACAGCATCTAATCAAATGCAAACTTGCCTTGAGAGGTAAGTTTAGACACCCAACTACCAACATTGATCCTCCTGTTCATTACAAAACAGTCACAGTCCTAAATAACTTTTTAAAGTTTCACTGGATGTAACCATTTTCTTTAGGCCTCAGCACCATAAAATATAAACCTGTATTGTGTCGGTTCAGAAGAGACACGTATATCCTTCTTCTGACGGACACAGAGATATTCACTGATGCACATAACGCAGGTGACGGTAGGATCTGAGAACAGAGGGAACGTTAACAGAATGATGCATCCTGGGATGTACAGAGGACGGCCCAGAGAACATCTGGGCTAATGTCGCCCGCCTCTCCCCCCGCCTTCGTGGCCTTGTGGAGTGGCCTCCACCTAAGCTTAAGTGTGGCTTCAGTATCTTACAAGGCCCACTTCTAGGAACTAATTTTCATCTTTCCCCGTTTCCTTCCATTGTTCTACTGCAAGCTGAAAAAGCTCGCCCTGGGCTTTGGGAAAAAGGTGGGATGTTAAATTGCACAGTTTCCTGTCTGTCCGCAGGACCGCAGCCAAACACCGCGGAAGGGGTGGAGCAGGGCCCAAGGCGAACTTTGACATCTGAAATGCAGTTGAATTTGAATAAAATTTTGAACAAAATTTTGAATAAAATTTAAACAATTACCCTTCTTTCAGTGTGATCTCTCTAAACATTTCAATCCTGAGGGGTTGAATTTTAGCAATACGATTGCATAAATTAGCAATGCAGTCTGGTATCTTCACGAACCATGGACTAACTTGGAATTAACACTAGGAATTCATTTTAGTGTTTTTAAGAACCTGTTACAAAAATATTGGTAATAAAAGTAGTAGTTTAACTTTCATCTTAATAAGAAGATATTGGGGTTGGGATTATTTAGCTACTGTTGTGGGAGATCACAGATAAATTGCCTGCTTTCTGTTGGCAGCAATTTAGCTTGACAGTCTTTGTTTCGTACAATCCTCATAGAATAATTAATCAGCCAGCGCTCTCCAAGACCTCCTGGCTAATCTGGTCAGCATCAGTACAAACATTTTACTGCAATTATCCAGAATAATGATAACATCTGTCTATGTCAGTTACACTTCCTGGCAGAATTGTCTATTCAACGCATCTAATGTTCAGCCAAGAGACTACTGAATTAAGATCTATCCTATAGAACAGTTCCAGAGTTTGTTATTATTTAAGAATAATGCACTCATATACTTGTATTTCTTTTATGACTATCAAATGACAGTCCATTTTCCCAGTTTACCGAACAGTTTAAACTACTGTGTATTTCTCTGTTTCCAAGTCTTGGGCCAGTTGAAAATGCTGAGCGACGTCTACCTGCTTGGACAATTTATTTGCCTTAATCTAGAGTGACATATTGAATTATTTTACCAACAGATACCAACTAAAACTAACAGATTACAAGACCGATTCCTTAATTTCCCCAGGTCTCTGAGAGCGTGCTAATAAAAAGTAGAACAAAGACTCATGGCTAACGGGAGGGGGGGGGGTGAATTAAATCACAAACTGAAGGCCAAAGGTCTGCCTTCGCCTCACGCTTCAAAGGAGATTTGGCGGCCATGCTGTTTCTCCTGAGAGAGTGATGAGCGAAGACTAAGGGCCGTGCGTCCTGAAGGAGTTGGCGGGGCAGGAAGGATAAGGAGTAGCCTGGAAAGCGAAACGTTTACTGAACCGACTGTGTAGATTAGGGAGCCACCCTTCAACCCCACCCCGCCAGGAAATGATCGTCACTGTCAGGCCATTTGAAGGTCACAAGTGCAACGGATAGCAGAGGAGAGGTTTTGGGGGAGGAGGATAGCCTAACAGCTGTCCTAGGGAAAGGTTGGAGGATTCTGCAGGCAGAGCAGGGACCAGCACAGGATCTGGGAAGGAAGAAATACCTTTCTGTCAGGAATGTGCAGTAGGGGCTGGAGCAAGAGCGTTAAGCCTGGAATTAACTGTGTCCCACCAGAGAGTGCAAGGAAGGAAACTTCCTCTCACAGAATAATTCATGTGTCAGTGTTTGTTTGAAACAAAACAGTGACCCCATTTGTCCTTTTTTTTTTTTTTTTTTTTGTTAAACTGAGGCCTCTCTACGGCTTTCCGGTGTTCAGCTTGGATGTCAGGTTTTTTTTTTTTTTACCTCTTTAAGTGCGTTTCCCACCCCATTCTGTCACGTATGAGGAAGATCTTCTGTGAACTCCCACAGCAAATGTTTATATCCTCAGTGGCACCACCCAGTGTTAAAACACAGAGAATGAGGGCAGCTCAGTTTCGGATATGGGGAGGGTGCCCGTCACACCGCACATGTAGCCATGAATTCACTGGGATTTATGCTCTTTGGCAGACGCCTCTACTGAAATAAACGGGCCAGCAATTCGAGAGCTAAAGACACAAAGTTGCACCTTCTCACGGAACACGGGACGTTAGCTGAGCCTGCCCATTCCACATTTGGCAGGAAAAGTCTCAGGCTCTCTTAATGCGTATTAACGTACGTCATTGCAGAGCTCTGCTATGACCTCATTGGGTAGGCTAGGGGATATTGGTAGATGTTCGGCTGAACTCTTGAATGAATTGACAAAATTGATGAGTTATACGACGTGGCTATTTCGATGCCAAGTAGAGGAGCTTGATCACAGCTGTAGAAAAAAATCACCTATATTAAATAGCAATCTTGCATTAATTTTCCACAACATGCACGGTTTCAGATCTGAGAGCGACCTCTGCATTCATTTCAACCATATCCCCATTCTGTGTTTTAAATGATGCTGGTCATTGAAGGCCTTGGGAAACCCACATGGATACTAATTTACTAATTTAATATACTAATATGGATACTAATTATCTGGTTGATACATCACAGGCCATGGAGGAAAGCATAAACCCTTCTTTTCAGTTTCACTTCTCATGACCTAATGACCCACCGACAGCCTTAATCTAGCTTTTTTGGCCAGACACAAAGGCAGAATTCCCAGCAATCAATTCATATTGTAAAGCAGCTTTGAAAATTAGAAGCTACTGTGGTGAGTTTATTGCACTGGCATTCATTCACTCCCATCAACGAGGCTTTCGATTCACTGAAGTGATGTGGCATCATGTTTTGCACCGAAACAGCACTGGTTTTATGTATGTATTTTGGTTCTAAGTACTTTTTTAGAAAGAAATACTTGAATAAATCCAGAAACGCCCAATATTATGTAGCGCTCTACTTTTGTGACAACACTAGCAGTAATGCAGGTTTGATATTTAAGTCCGACGGCGCTGCATTACTTTGTTGTAGAATGATGCTTCTTATTTTTACAACTTTCTGAAATTCTCGTCCCTTCCACAAAATGATAACACAAGCATGAGGCTTTATCGATGTGTGTTCCTCCTGACGTGTTTGTAGTAGGAGGAGAAAAAAGATAGGCTTCAGTACCTCTGTGAAAAGCCGATTAAATCATGCCCACAACTTCTGCAGACATCCCTCACCACAGAAAGAACTA
This sequence comes from Hiodon alosoides, assembly GCA_025775065.1. Taxonomy (NCBI): domain Eukaryota; kingdom Metazoa; phylum Chordata; class Actinopteri; order Hiodontiformes; family Hiodontidae; genus Hiodon; species Hiodon alosoides. Next base: position 5,528 of record JAOYSI010026267.1, on the reverse strand, counting down.
CGACATAAAATGACCCCCCTGTTGAAAAAGAATAGTAATTACAGATTGAGAAAAAGGAGGAAGTGGGTCTTCTGACTCTCTCCAGTCATGAATATCTCTTCACGCCACCGCATTTCCTAACAGGCCACAGATTATTCAACAGGTGCATCCACTCACAGTGCAAACATTGCCATTAGCGGTAAAGTACAGTAAAAGGGATGGAGAAAACGTACTCAGCGGCTAAATATAACCGGCGTCCATTCGCACTGGCGGAAGAGAGGCGGTCTGCAACTTGCAACCCGTGTGGGACACCGGATGTAGTCAGGGGTTCCGCTTTTCAAGGTCCTCATCTGTTCTTGTCTCGCAGGTTTTGTGAGCCGGCTAGCCGTCCAACGTCCTGTGACTGCTCCAGGACATCCAAATGCTTAGCATTAAGAACCACGACAACATTGGTTTCCAACCTTAGAAATGTTTTATGTGAGCCGTGCATTTTCTGCAAGTTTTAATAAGTGAAAATGAACCTCTGGTCACTGCTATTTATGTCCCAGACAGAGGCAGTCCGCAACATCAGGTTTTAAACGGGATCCAAATGTATCTGCTAAGTAGCTAAATGTGGAAATATAAGGGACTTGATCTCAGGGACCAGAATAGTGTTACAAGGCTATAAAATGGAATGAACGCAGAAAAAACGACTAAGTCAGGAGACCAGGAGTGGGGCAGACCTGACTGTAAGGAAAGAACCAAGAACATACTATATAACAACTGGGTATTAAATGTGATTGAAATCAGGATAAGCTTTGACAGTCAGGAGACCATTTAGGTTCACAGTTTAAATAAAATCCACTTCCCCTAAAGCAACAAGGCTGGCGAAATGCATGGACTGTCCTCCACTCCATCCCCACCCAAAGAAAACAAGCAAAGAAAACAAAAGTGCAGACAATGAAAGAAAAAAGGAACAGAAAGTGCTTCCCTTTTCCACACTCTCCAATAGGTTTCCCTTGTGTGTCGCAACAAAGGGAGACTGAACCCTGAACATCTGCCTGTGGGGCAGAACATACTCTGAGGGTTTTTTTAAAAAGTTTTTTTTTGTGAGCTCAGGAAACGCGGAGACTAAGACGGAAATGTTCCAGCGCTTTAAACAAACAACACACAGCCCGTCACTGACTGACGCTGAAGAGTTTTGTCGTCTTTGATCAGTAAACACAAAGCTCTGTTTAAAGGGGAAAGTAGATGCTAATAGTGTACAGATTAAAAAAGAAAATATCACAAACCACAATGGAATTAAGCAATTTCATTTTAAACTTCTTCAATCCCCTCCTAAATTAACGATGTCTTCATTCAGCCCAACACCCACTCATCTTACCACCGAGTAGTTAAAATAAACAGGTAAATTCTTTAAAAAATCACTTCAGTTTCAGAAGAAACATTACTTACTGGCACTGTTATATGCAGACATCGCTTTTTAATAATCTGCGATTAGTGTAAATCTCCTGTAATTGCTATGTAAGTGGGTGGCTGTTAAATACTCTTAGGAATATATTTATTTCATGTTGAAATACTTTACAACAGTGTGTCTTTTAAATAGAGTCGAAATGGAATCCATCTGCTTTATACAGAATTGTTATGTAACAATTCTTCTAGAGAATATTTGCAGTGGTTGGGACAGTGAAAGGACAACGACCATGACCATGACCCTGACCATGCTAGACCGCTTTAGTGAGCTGGGTTTTGTTAGTTTGAGCTCATGGTGCCCTTGCCTTTTCTTTTGCGGTCACCGACCCGTGCCTAAAAGAGCTTGGCTGCTCTGCCACCTCAGGTCACCAGGAGATTCCCCTCCGCTCCTCCACAACCCTGCACACTGTCCCACCACTGAGAACTACGGAGCAGAGGAAATGTTACACCAACAACTGGGGGTTCTCTCTTGTCTTACAGATGGTGTGTCTGGGTCTGTCCCCTGCCGACAAAGTTGCTATTATTGTTTGGAAATCATAACATGTGCCTGTGGAAAGACAGAATAGTGACTGGGAAACAATCTTGGGTCAGCAGCTTAGAGGATCCACTTATTATGAACTTCAGCTTGGTGCTAAAGAATGCATTTTCTTTTAATGATTAAAGGAAGAAAGCAGGAAACTTAGTAATACTATTACTTTGTTTTTAGTTTTTTTAATGAGGAGAAAGCTTGGGACTTAGGAATTTAGATTTGTAGAAATTAAATTTGTATAAATAACCAGATCTAGGTGCCAGAACTGAATATGTCGATGTCACTCTAGGATTAAAGATTTATTGAACTGATAATGTTCACTAGTCACGGAATATCACCTAGAGTAAATCAAAGCCTGTTGTTTTTTTCAATGTACCGCGCTTAACATCTGCGATGAAGTCATCATTGCACAAAACCACACCTGTATATTTTAGGGCTGAATTGTTGTTGAACAACAATCAACTGTAGCAAGTAGAGTTTCGGAACTCCAACAAGGATTTTTATTCATGTTTTTTAGGATTTCGATGGCTGCAGACCTGCTGTGAGGCATGAGGGTCTTCTCGCACTTCTCTTGGTTATTTTTTCACCTTTTGAAGTCAATGTCAATGACCACTGGAGATGTTGTCTTCAACCGATGGGTGAACTGCTTTCTGTCTTTTTATCTGAACTGACAGAGCGGTTTCCATGCCACAGCAATACAGCTGGCATCATTAGAGAGAATTTAGAGGGTTGCAACGGGTCTTTTGGCTTTTTCATGGTCGTAACCACATTGGCTCTATTGGCTCGTCATAGCCTTAAAGTATCATCTTCATCATCACCATCATCGTCATCATCATCATCATATTCTTAAACCAGTCCGAATGACCTGGGTCTCGTCTTAGCATGAAATTTTCCTTAATCATTTTCATGCAAACATTTTTAAAGCAATTTTCCCAATTGGAGAAAATTTCAGGAATGCTTCTTGTGGGTAATCAGACACAAAATAGATGTTGAATGAAAAATCAATGCGATTGTTTTTAAAGAAAACGTTGCTGAAGCTTCCAGTTTGACATGAAAGGATTTTGTTTCGCTCCACTCGTATCAAGTGGATGCATTTATACTTTATTGTTATGCCATGACATTTGAAAGATCTCCAGTTTGATTAATATTCCTTGTTGGTATTCCTTGACCACAAGCAATCGGTGGAACATTAAACTGAGTTTGCAATTGAGAGCCCAGATGGAGAACTGGAGAGGATGGGAATCTCTCATCTCAGTACAGCTGCTTCATAAATCTAGATTGTGGACAAGGCACATGTTTAAACTTTTTAACGTTAAGTTCTGGTTTAGATTTAATGTCCCGGTTTGTCAGAGATAGAGGCTTTTCTGTTCTCCATCATTATACACAATGCACCTCATAAAACTCAAGCTCATTCCTCATGCAGCCACATGATTACAACTCTTCAGGTTTAGAGTTGGATGCCTCACATGGATTTCACTATAGATATACTCATTTACATAAACTGAAAACCTAGCATAGCATACTTTCGAATCAAGAACTTTATTGGGTAAAATGAGTTGCATGATCTCGGATAAGGTCTGTGCAATACACACCGTTATTTGGTACGACCACATTGCAACATAGCAAAAACGTTTGAATATAAAGCAATAAAATTAAGTGCAGTATAAAACTATTTTCATTTGAAAAAGAACCAAGATTCATATTTAGAAGCTTTTCCTATTCAAGCCCTTTACGCACATTAAAATAGACACACTATCTGCAAATTAACATCACCAATGTGCCTCGAATCACTCTCCACCAACTGTGATCTGAGCTTAGCTTTCAGACAGAACCATCAATCCATGTGTTGACCTTTTAACATGTGCTCGCTGAACTCAAGCTGCAGATTTTCCTGTAGGACAGCAGACTCCGTGGAAGGGAGCAGCGGACATACATGAACACAACAGCAGCCGTGGCAGGTTTGGAATAACAAGGCCGTCTATGGAACCTCGCTCCATAGGAAAGGGAATTCGTGCCCCCCCCTCCCATTTTAGAAACAGGCCATCTTCACACACCCTAGACACTGCAAAGAGATAAGTGCCATAATAAAAAAAATTAAAAAGTGTCTTTTTATAGCAACAACAAAAAAAATGGCAGCCTTGTACCAATGAAGACTTTTAGTACCGAAAAACACACTTTAAGCACTGAGACTTATGCATTTTATATCGCTGTTGGAGGCTATTAAAATAGTACTGGAATGACTGCAGCAGGTCCTGTGGTATACATCACACAACCACAGTTTTGTGTTTATACTTTAAGAGTTTATTGAACCCTTTAAAAAATGTATGTATGTCACAGGAAATGTGTGACCTCAAACCACTGAGGGTAAAGTGTTAATGTTTTCCTATTTTTACATGGAAATCGATGTGATTTGAATCCCATTGGCTGATTTTAATTTAGGAAAACTTGAGACGTATAAATTCGTATTCACTATTCCCTACAGTACATTTACGATCACAAGGTGTTTTCGAGGGGGTTTATATCATTTTTCTATATCCCTCAACATTGTGATTGGAGATGGCTAAACGTTCTGATTCGGTTCATATATTTCCCTGTTCTGGCTGTGGTGACTGAAATTCACTGCCACTATCTGAAGCACTAAAACAAAAATATAGTTTAAAGGCTTGCCCTTGGTAAAAGGGAAGTCTGCTTTTAAAATTCTGTTTATTTCCCTCGCGTTCAATAAAGTCACATCCCAAAGCAGGCCTTTCATTGGCCAAAACTGACAGCCAATCTCAAGCCCTGGTTTGTGAGCCTGACGTTCCACAATAGGCCCATTCTGTCACAGATCATTTACAGACACCAGGAAGCCACTGTTTCTACTGGCAGGCATCAGTGCACAAGCAGGAATGAGAGCTGAATGAGGGATTCACACACTCTTTATTTCGTTTTCTACATTGTTTTGTTTGTTTTTGCTTTATGCATACACACTCCGGGGTTTACCAAGGGTTCAGATAGGTTTGTGCAGCAGTAAAACTTAATCTGTGGCGAAGTGTGAATAAAGCCAGTGGTGATGTTGATGCGAAAACTGATTACAGGCTATCATGCTATCTGCAGGTGAATGTGCTCCATACCCCTTTTGCTACAAGATCTTTCTGATATCGTATTTCTTTCTACTTTAATTAGAAAAAGGTTGCTTCTCTGAACGCGGCTGGTCCCTTAAATGGTTTAGCTTTGAACAAAAAGTATTTCTTTATGCAACTGAAGCTGATGTGAATGAAAATGTGTCCTCGACATACAACAACGTCGTCCCCTGGAGTCAAGACAAGACATAATTATGGTCTTGTTAGTGGCTAGATAATCAGGTCTCTTGCTGGGAGGTTGGGCCTGTAAAGGATGTGGGTTCGAACCCTGGTCGGTACACCCCGATTTCACAGATTTAGTCTCACTGACGTTACAAAACTGAATCTGGAAACAAAACTAAGTGAGTTGCGTAAATCTTTATAAGAATTTGATCTCTCTCTCTCTCTCTCTCTCTCTCTCTCTCTCTCTCTCTCTCTCTCTCTCTCTCTCTCTCTCTCTCTCTCTC
>JAOYSI010026256.1:21595-32755 GCA_025775065.1 Hiodon alosoides | reverse complement strand
CGGATGGTGCTCTGGAGTTTGGCTGATGATTGACACCCTCTACTTTTCGCTCTCTCTCCCCTACCCCCCCCCACCACCCTGCCTAGCCTGGGCTGTGGCATTGGCTATGGCTATCTGCACAGGATACCCACCCGGCCGTTCGAAGAGGGGAAGAAGATCCGTTTTCCGGGGCAGATTCCTAGCGAGCCCGTTAGCCCTGTGAAGGATGGCTTCACAGAGGTGAGACCCCCGCGAACGCCTCGAAGGTCGCGCTGAGCTAAACATGACGACAGCCACGTGAAAATTCCGGAAACGATGAAGAAGAAATCTTCTTCTTCCAAACTTTAGCTTGTAATGCATGGAGGTTGTCAATGCTTGACTTTTAAAGATCAATGGGAAATGTCAGCTAATTCTAATGGAACAGGTCCCCATTCTACACTGATTGGGAATTTGGTGACAGCAGGTTTCCCTGTGGGATGGCTATCCTGTGGAATGATTGGAGCCCTGACACAATTATACGCCATCTGTCACAATGACATCGCCTGGTCCAACATCGCTGATTTCAAGGCTGTAAAGGAGACTGTCGTTGCACTGCTGAGTTTGCTTAGTGGCGACTGGTGTTGGCTTCATTATAAATGCAAGTGTGGTCCTGATGCAGATGGCTGTTGCTAAGGTTCGGCCTTGCGTTTCATTGGTTCGGCCTGTCGCGTTCCGCCGTTACCACTCTTCACATTCGCCTCTCCTAGGTGCAGCTTTCTGCCGTCAACCCCTCACCTGCTGTGCCTTCGGCGACCACCGGGCTTCAGGAGGGGCTTTCCGGCCTGTCCATCAGCTCAGCCACGCCCACCGTCCCCAGTGCCCTACACACAGGTAGCGTCTTTCCTTGGGACCCATCCCCGTCCTTACTAGTGAGCGTGTGCTGTCGAGTGGCAGATTTGCTGACTGGCCTCTCTCGCGCCCTTTCTCCTGTCCCGACAAGGCGTCCCAACTGTGCCTCTGCTGCCCAACACCAACCCCTCCATGGCCGCTCTACCTCCAGGCAACCCCACCACGTTACCCGGTCAGGCCAGCTCTCTCCTCCGCCTCCTCCACACGTCCACCCGGGAGAGGGGAACGAACTGACGCCTGTGCTTTATTTCATACCGCACAGGTCTGATGCCTTTACCCGGAGGCCTGCCTAACTTTTCCAACTTGCCAAACTTGAATATCACTTTACCGGATTTGAGCGCCGGGTCGTTACCAGTCATTGGTGGACTACCAGCATCAGGTACAGCAAGCCGTATCAGTTTAGCCCCACGGCATGCATTTATGACTTAATGATAGATGGTGATAATACAGTAAATGGTCGATGTGTGCCTTGTTAAAAATGGAACGAGAGTACGTGTTCTTAAACGAACGAGAGAAGATCCGTTTGGGGTTTGGACTGAAGCTGTCTCTCTCTCACGCCCTGCAGGATTCCCCCCTCTCTCCGCCCTCCCCCCTCTGAACCTGCCTGGGATGGCGCCTCTGCCCCTGTCTATGCCCACCATCCTCCCCTCTCAGCTGCCCATCATCCCCGGCTTCACGCTCCCCCCGCCCGCGGCCTCCGTCCCCCCTGCCCCCGCCGAGCAGACGCCCGCCCTCATCCTGGACAGCACCTCCTTTCCCAGGCCCTCCGGTGAGAGGGAAGCGCCCACGGAGACGGTCGCCGTGGAATCCCACTCCACAGAATCCACAGAGGCCCAGGTGTCGTCCGAGTCTTCATAACCACCCGTCTTCTCCCTGCCTGCAGGCTCTCTCTGTCTCTCTCTCTCTCTCCCCAGTATTTATTCAGTCACCAGAAATATCGCACAAGCCTACACACAGAGCCATCACATGCACACAGGACACGCCGTAATGCAGGACTATATATTACAATTAAAGGCAAGGAGGAGGCGGTGATGTGGAGGGGGGATTCTATTCTGCCGTTATTTCTTTCTCTGTATCTTACTTTTTATTTTAATTTCATCCTCAATGGTAGACCTCTAAACCTTGTCCTGTTTTTCAATATTAATTTGAAATTAAGGATAAAATGTAGGTTTTGTCTAATGTATTTTCTTTAGTTTTTTTTCTCCTTTAACGGTTTACCGCCACAGAATGTTGTTATAGAATTTGGGTATGTATATCCATGTACAGTCCGTCTACCTGAACTCCTCCTCTTAACGTGTTTTCTGGATATTACAAGTAATATGCTGCATAATGGTGTTGTTAGGAAATGAGAGGTACTTTCGGCATGGAACCAGAAGAGGGCGCTGCAGGTCACATGGTAAAATCAATAACCGTATTTGCATACTCAAGCAATAAACCCAAGGAATTTTACACTGTATTCCACCCGTTTGTTTTTGTCCTTTCTTGACATTTCTGAAAATAATTTGAGGTTTTATTGTCTTTAATTATATTTTATTCCCTGTAGTCGTCAGGATCTATTGAAAAGAGCTTCATAACCTCAAACCTCTCTTAATTCACGATAATCATGTCCTCATAGAAACCTTGGAATGTAAGCACTAGATTTGGATATCTGGAGGTAAAATGGATAATTTACGCCAGAGTTAAGTTTATTACTAATACTGATTATCTGTGATCAAAACACACATTTCAATTTATACTGGCCGATTTTGGTTGCTTCGTAGGATACCAGTTCCTCTTATTACTACATTGCATATGCAGTATTGTTCTATAACAACTAAATATCTGATCACTGTATACAACAACCGGCTTCTCACAAAACCAGTACCAGAACCATAGCTGTAGAAAGACTGGTTTCTGAATCCCACGTCACAGCCGCGTTCCCCGCCGCTCCCTCAGAACCACGTCACAGCCCTGCTCATACACGATCCAGTCTGGCAAGGAGAACACCACTAATGTTAAACTGTTCCACCTGACCGCCAGTCTGCCATTTTCTATAGCGTTGCTTGAAAATGATATCCCTTTCTGTAGAATCATTCATTATTTTCCTGAATTTGACGACCAATAAACTGTTACATAATCCCAGACTGACGCTGTGTATCTCGTGACTCAAGCCAGTCCTGTTCAACACAAAGACTGGCAGTCTGGTGCTACAGGCTAGCAGTTGGATATCGTCACTCATCAGTGCCTTGGAAAAACGTGAGAATCCAAAGTGCATGTTTCATTTATAGGCTGTGTTACAGCATTTAAAACCCAATTCATACTGATGTTGATGTTTGGTTTAGAGATTCCCCCAGCTACAGTGTTGGATCCGGTTGGTGTTTGGTTTAGAGACTCCATCAGCTACACTCAAAAAAACTTCAGCCAGTAAGAAAATTTCATATAGCCACAGCACATTTAGATAAAGCCATTGTGCATTGATGTATTAAATCTTTTTTTTTCTTTTAGTTTATTTCTTCTAGCTAATTTCGCTACAATGTCAGCAGCACTTTAAGAGACGGTCATTCTGCATAAAGTGCAGTGAAGAGGGGGGTGGTTTGCAACATCAAAAACGTTAGCGTTAGCTTGTACTCCGGACATGAAAACAAAACTGGCGGCAAAAACTATTTTCAGCGAGAAGCCACCTAACAAGCATTCACTGATATTCATGAACATGAGGGCAGGATGATGCACAGTTCAGACCTTCCAAGTAATGGGTCTGTACTGGACTAAGCAGTCTTGGGAAAACAAATGATCCGAAAGAACGAATGTGTCCAATGGAGGAGGAGGAGTCGTTAACAGCCAATCACTGATGGCCCCCGAGGAGGAGGAGCCACTAACAGCCAATCACTGATGGCCCCCGAGGAGGAGGAGCCACTAACAGCCAATCACTGATGGCCACCGAGGAGGAGGAGCCATTAACAGCCCATCACTGATGGCCCCCGAGGAGGAGGAGCCGTTGACAGCCAATCAGTGATGGCCTCTCCTCAGCTGCCCGTCTGGCCATCACTTCATCTGCTCAGTCGAGCGCAAAAAAACAAAAAACAAAAGCAGCTTCTTGGTTAAGGAGACTCTTTAAACTCCCATTGAACATCCAGCAATCGTTTCTTTTCAACGTAACTGGGCAATTAGTACTTAGAGGTAAAGTACTGCCCCTTTGAAAGCAAATCACCAACAGCAGCCAAACGAACAGAATTTACCTGCTGAGATTTGAGAATAACTAAAATTGACTGCTGCACAGTAAATACATTTATTTTCTCCTCCTGCATAGGATTCTATACATTGCAGTTTGTCTACATTTGGTTACTTTGTGCATTCCGCAATGGGAATCCTGCCAGGGCTGAAATTATGCCAGGGGTCAACTTTGGGCTCACATTGCATTCCCACAGCTTAGCTAACTGACCAATCAAAGGAAATCCATTTGTCCGAAACCAAAAAAAAAAGAAAAAAAAAAAACCATAAGGAACATAGATGCTGAGTTGTCAGCGAAACCACTTTAAAATTTACACAAACTATGAACATGAGCTCCTGAAGTGAACTGGTAGCGCCCAGGCAGGACCCCACGTAATTTAACCTAAACAGCAGGCCTCCGTGTCTCCCTCACACCCTCCCAGTCATCCAACCAGCAAGACGACTCAAAATCACCAGAGTCTCATTTCAAGCTATTCACCGCAGTGCTCTACAACGTGACCTTCGTAAGGCTGTTAACTTCAAAAAGCGTGAATTTGTTTTTGTGTTTTAAACGTCAGTTCCCATCTTGTCCCAGTGAACAGCCATGTCTGACCCAGTACAGCCCCCATCTGCTCTGTTCGATCCCCATGGGTGGGGCCTGGTCCCGCGCGAGGAGGGGAGGCCCAGGCGCAGCGCAGACTGGTGCTTGGTTGCTCAGTAGGACGTGATGCTGGAGGAGGCGGGGCCAGAACTCCCGGAGCCGCCCATCTGCAGGTTCCCTGAGGAGTTGGACCTCCTCATGTGAGGAAGAAGGTAAGAATCACTGCCCAGCTGGTGGACGTCAAAGCGGTCTTCTTTTCTGTACGCCAGGCAGCGCCTTATGAAACCCTGGTAGACCGGAGGAAAAAGGGCCTTTTAGGTTTTTACTCACACCATAAGCCATAACATACTGTTATCACTGCAATGCCATGATATGGCAACATTTATGTAATAATGATAACAATAATAGAAATATAGGTGCAGTGCTTATGGCTATGAAATCTTTGCTTTGACGAACTGTAGATTGTAGTTTATACGAGATAAACGGGAGACTGTTTAACATTTAAACGTCCTATATTTAATGATGGGTTAGACAAACAGAACCAAGCAGAGCTGTGATTCACAGCAGAATGGAAACGGACCTTCGCCTCATTACTGGCAACTGGCTTGACAGGAAACTGGACTTCAGTGGCTTTCAGTATGGTGTTCTCCTGTAAGATGTCTTGCTGAGACTGGTTGTGGCCAAATGGCTGAAAATAAGGAGATTTGCGGTTAAAAACGCATTGTAAAAAACCATAACAGCCATCTGAGAAGGCAATGGGGTTTCTTACCTTTCTTCCATAAAGACACTGGAAAAAGATGACCCCCACAGACCACACGTCCACCTTGTTGGAAATCTTCGGAGGCTCTTTCCCCACTACGAAACATTCAGGGGGCAAGTACCTGGGGACAGGAAAGGACACGCTAGAACCCGGAGAGAAACGAGCGTTAAACGGCCACCACCGAAAGGCTCTTTACAGCGACGACGCTCTCCTTCTCCTTGTGTCTCGCTCATTAGCACCCTGGGTGGGGTTGTAACTGAACACATCAGCATTCCTGTGTGTTACACATCTGCACCGGTGTGTTACACATATTCCTGTATTCGGTCTGCACCGGTGTGTTACACATCCGCATTCCTGTGTGTTACACATCTGCACCGGTGTGTTACACATCCGCATTCCTGTATTCAGTCTGCACCGGTGTATTACACATCCGCATTCCTGTGTGTTACACATATTCCTGTATTCGGTCTGCACCGGTGTGTTACACATATTCCTGTATTCGGTCTGCACCGGTGTGTTACACATATTCCTGTATTCGGTCTGCACCGGTCTGTTATACTGGCTAGCTGACTTACTTCTAACCAGCCGGGACACCCCGCCGGGACACCGGGCCGCTGGTTTTCGGCCCTTTAAACGCAGCAGGCAGACAGAAACCTTGGGCAGCCTTACCAGTAGGTCCCAGCTCCTTGGGACGTCAGATCCATCCCATCAACACCGTAGTTGTCATCGTCCATGATTTTGGACAAACCGAAGTCTGTGATTTTGATTTCCCCGCAGGCAGTGCCGTCCACAAGCAGGATGTTTCCTTCACACAAAAAAAAAGGTTTATTAGCTACACCACCCCGCTCACAAAAACGGGCAGACATTCAGCTACTGTTGGATTGAATGTTGGCATGGGCAAATCGAGTGACCTAAAAGACGACTGGCGTGGTATGAAGTATCATTTTGTGTGTTCAGCAGTCAATCCAAATCAGAATGCTACAAACACGAAACCTTCAACGATAGGCTGAACGCAAGCGGTGGACAACCCTGTCACTCTGGTTTCAGAACCTACCGGGTTTGAGGTCATAGTGAATGATTGGGGGCTTGATCTCGTTCAGGTATCGCAGTGCATTCACGATCTGCATGATAATGGAGCGGGCTTCTTTCTCGGACATGAGTTTGTGCTGCTTCAAGTAGAAGTCCAAGTCGTTGCCTTCACAGTACTCCAAAACCGTGCAGAACCTGCCAGAGAACACAAATAACTGACACGCTCCAACCCTTCCCGGTGGAGTGGATACGTGCCGCGACCCTGTAACCCTTCCCAGTGGGCCGCGACCCTGTAACCCTTCCCAGTGCACTGCGGAAACGCACCGCGACCCTGTAACCCTTCACAGAGCACTGCAGAAACGCACCGCGACACTGTAACCCTTCCCAGTGGACCGCGACCCTGTAACCCTTCCCAGTGGACCGCGACCCTGTAACCCTTCCCAGTGGACTGCGGAAACGCACCGCGACCCTGTAACCCTTCCCAGTGGACTGCGGAAACGCACCGCGACACTGTAACCCTTCCCAGTGCACCGCGACCCTGTAACCCTTCCCAGTGCACCGCGACCCGGTAACCCTTCCCAGTGCACCGCGACACTGCAGGCCACTCACGTGTCGGTGTCTAGGGAGAAGTAGTCGTAAAGCTTCACTATCCTGGGATGGTCCAGCTGCTTGTGGATTCTGTACTCTCGACAAGCGTGCCTGCAAAAAGCAGACAACACCGTCATCACAGACAAGCGGCAGGAAGAGCTCAGTGATTGGACGAGTATCCTGTTTCAGCCAATCAGAAATTAAGTCCTCCAACATTTTCCTCTGACCGCCTGTAGGAGCAGCCAAGCAGCTTTGTGGCGGAGCCAAGACCAACGTACTTGTGGTAGTTTTCCTTCTTCTCTTCTCTCCAGTTCTTATTAAGTTGGTGGATTTTTACTGCAGCGTACCGTTGTTCAAACAAGTCGAAAGCCTTAAAAAAAAAAAAAAAAAAACCGCAGTAACCATTACACAGCATCGGGGGGTGCCGTTTCTTCCTCTGAACATTTCATACATTGGCATATCTAAACGGCGGGCAGGCAGACGGGATCCAATTACCTTATAGACTTCACTGAAGCCACCTCTTCCCAGAAGATGCAGCAAGAGATACCGCTCGTTCAGAGTTGGATGATCTTTGAACCTTGAAATAAACAGCCCAGACTTGCTTTAAGGCATACTCCAGAACCTCCTGCCTGCCCCCCCCCCCCCCATTATTCAGGTTTTGTCTACACCAAAGACAACATGGTTTAGCAAAATCATTTTTAATTCAGTTTATTAAAACTAATGAGGGCATCATTGCTGAGAAAAGCATAGAATTCATTTTTAAAGGGCCGGGTTGAAAATGAAGGGGGGGGTCATAAATCTTCCTTTCAGAAGGATCCTCCTCTTAAATTTCATGAACAGGAATAATTCAAACTCAATTGAATATTCAGCCCCTTGTAGATTTTACATCAGACCTCCCAATCCATCATGCTGGACAACGTTATAATACAATAGCAATGCATTATGGTCATCGCGGATCTGGCCCAGCCCGTTCACCTATCCATCCTACCTTGGGCATGACTGACAGAATGTTTTTTTTAAGGAGTCCCGACAGCTGGAAGATGACATGGGCGCACAGCACCTGCACCCCCACTGCACTCCACCCCCCCACTCACTGTGAGCTGTCCTCATTGTTTATTCTCTTCAGCTCCCGGATGTGAAGGTTGCGCACTCTTTCAAGACGCTCCAGCTCTGCCTGAATTTCGGCTTCTTCCTATAAATGATTCACAGACACACACACACACACACACACACACACACACACAAGCACAGACACACAGGCAGACACACACAGCGGAGAAAGGGGCCATTCAAACACATTTACATTTATTTGACTCATTTCACACCGAATATTAACACTTATCCTGACGGAATATCTGTCTGGGGCGATTCGCCAGGAAAACCTCAAATGTATGCAAATAAAGAATAGATCTGCTGGAAGCAGAGAGAGAATCTTCACAGGAAACCTCGGCGGTGGTCCCTGCCTGACAGGTCTGTCACTTCATCGGTGTCGAACAACGCAAAGCCTAAGACAAAATGTCGCCGCGTCTCAGAACGAGCGGGGAGAAGAACTATGCTGACCTTCTTCAGATGTCCGAGCCGAAGCTTGAATATCTCTTCTTGCTCATGATACTCAGCCAGAGTCAACCTTCAGACAGGAAGTACAGGGAAAACACTGCGTCAGAAACCCAACGCACCCTGCGTTCCCCAACAGCGAGATTGCGGACGGCGTGTAGACAGACACTCACAGCTGAGGTAGGCTAGGTTTGAGGAAGGGATCGTTCTCCGCCCCGTTGACCGCCTTGGCTTTGCGCTGTTTGGGCTCGGAGTTGGGGGTCGGGGCTTGGGAGCTGCTGGTCAAAGGGGGCTTTCTTTTGGTCAACAGCTTTCTCTGCCTCTCAATCTCCTCCCTCTGTTGGTTAATCCACTCCTGTTGTCTGTCAAGTAAAAACATCACAGATCTCAATAAAAAAAACCCATCCTACAACTGAGCCTCAAAATCTAGGGCAGAAAGAGAACACAACTGGCTAATCTTAGCTTGACTTGTATCACAGACACTCCCGATACTGGCATTACAGCCGCTAAATATCTAGAAACGACCAAAGCCAACGAAGTGTCACACTCAGAACCCGGAGATACTGACTTGACCAGGTTCTGGAAGGCGAAGCCGTCTGTCCACTGCTCGGTGAAGGAGGCCCCGTGCCGCACGGTGGTGAAATGGCCCAAACGCAGACGGTCCTGCATACTGGTCTCCCGACACGCCTGCTTCTCCTGGGTGCTCTGGGAACAGTGGGACACGGCCGGGCCGGTGAGATGGACGGGACGGGGACACGGACGGGGACAGCACCACTGCCCAGTAACCGCAACCCAAACCTGTTCCTGCAGCCCACAGCACGTCCCGTCCCGTCCCGTCACGTTACGTTACGTCCCGTTACTCAAACTAACGGACCGGGCCGCTCTCCCTCACTTCATTTTCTGTCACCGAGGGCAGCTTAAGGAGACATACCTGTCCTTCACATTACCCAACATCATTGGCCGCCACGATGAGAAGCAATACCTTTTCAACGAGCAACTTCTTGCTCATAGTGATGCATTTATTTAAACGCTCCTTGTACTTCTCAAGTAACTTCTGTTGTTCGTCTATTTGTCTCCTGAGATCACAGTTTGCCTAAGGAGAGAAAAAACAAAACAAAACAAAACAATGAATTTAGATCAAATCCGAACCCGAAATCCCAATTGCCTTTTAGGGTTCATATTGTTATATTTTTAATTCTGAAACAATAATGCTTAAAAAACCCGAGGTCCGAACATCCCCGTTTATCTCCAGCCTGACTGATTGACAGGCATCACTACATGGCACCCAAATTTTGGGTAGTTTTTAGTTTCCTTCGTGAAAAAGCGATGACCGTTACCAGGGCGATCACTCGGTTTTTCTCCACCACAACCACGCGACAACACCTGAAGGTGTACGGTTTTCTCCAGAGCGCGCCTCCCGGCCAGCCACTGCATCAAACTCACCCTAAGCAGGTCATCTATTCTGCCTTCTTTCTTCTCCAGGTCCAGGTTCTTGTTGCTTTCGAGGGCTGCCAACTTCAGCACAGTTAGATCCGTCTGAATGGAAAGAACATTTTAGTTTAGCGTCTGACCTGTCAACCCAATGAAGCCATTTAGATCCGAGACAGACGGACAGGTCCTTACTTGTACACATTTGATTGATAGCTGCTTTGGATGCACCATGTGGTCCACGAAAGACAGACTAGTAGGAGATGAACTATTTTGTCTCATCTGTAATAAGAAGAAGAAATTGAATTATTGCGTAGCTCAAGGAAGGGGGGTGTTATTTTGAAACTAATAAACCTAAAACCACACTTACTGTGGAGCCTGGAGCGGAATGGGAATGTGAGTTCTGGGGAGAGCGGGTGATTGGAGGGAGACCCCTCACCGGACTAGACCCATTTCCTCCCTGGAACTGGGGAGGGAGAGATACAGAGACACAGAGAGAGCGGGGGAGAGAGACACAGAGAGAGAGAGCGAGCGGGGGAGAGAGAGACAGAGACACAGAGAGAGAGAGAGAGAGCGGGGGGAGAGAGAGAGAGAGACACACAGAGAGACACAGAGAGAGCGAGAGAGAGACAGACACAGAGAGAGCGGGGGAGAGAGAGAGAGACACAGAGAGACACACAGAGAGAGCGGGGGAGAGAGAGAGAGACACAGAGAGAGAGAGAGAGAGACAGAGAGAGTGGGGGGAGAGAGAGAGAGAGAGAGAGACTGTCAGCACAAGGCACCGCTGCAGGAGATTCGCCTTCAGAAATGCAGTCCTCACTGTGTGCATTAACCATCGCTCACAGAACTTAACGATTCCACAAAATCGCAAACCAACATAGCTCAATGGTTTTTAATGTTCACATATAACTGCAATATATCCTTAACGAATTTCTTGCAATCCTAATATTGTTTTTGTAGATGCATTTTCTTAAAACTATTACTTACATCAAAATAGTCACTAATTTTGGGTCCTCGTACAATAGACTTCCCTATGGAATCGAAGAAAAATAATTGATTAGCACATTAACATTAGCACATTAACATTAGCACATTAACATTAGCACATTAACATTAGCACATTAACATTAGCACATTAACATTAGCA
>JAOYSI010026256.1:3331-21246 GCA_025775065.1 Hiodon alosoides | reverse complement strand
AGAAAGCTCACCCTGGCTGCTCTCAGACTGATGCTCCGCTTTCCTCTTCCTTCCTCTCGATGACTCGGAATGCTTCTTTTCAGGCGTCTGAGAGGAAAGGAGCGTTTTGTGAATGGGTGTCTCCGGTTTAACACAACCAGCCCTTTCTCCCCGTTAAACACACTGCCACTTCCTCAGAACTAAACCATCCGCGTGCAGCGGGCCAACGGCATCAATGACCATTTCCGTTAGTAACCTGGAACCAAAACTTCATCACAGCCATCGCTTCTGGCTTTTTAAACAGAACATAAATCCCCTGGGCTGAAAAACAAACCAAGCACGGCATGGCAAGGTCAGCGGAAAGAATGACAAACCTGAAACAAAACAGAGACGGCTGTCTGCAGCGCTGCCGGACAAGTGGGCCTTTGTAACAAACACCCTGCGCCACAAATGAACCCACATCAAGTCCTACATACTGCAGGCGTCGTTTCAGATCACGTGCAAGAATGCGCCTTCATTAATCGCTTATGGTTATCGATAACAACACTGAGGTGGGTCGGATGGCAGCAGTAATAACGAGGACGATATTTTATCACGATAGTTATGTTCTTCGACAACGCTCCAACACAGGCATTTCCATGAAATCTGAAGACAGCCGACAGACTAACCCTTTTAAAACTTCTACACCCGTCCACCATGAATGTTTACAATGCACGTTAACCCGCCGGTCTAGAGCCAACAAACCATTGGTTATGGCCAAAAAAAAAACCCCAGGAACTGAAAGCACTCTTTCCTGCCCCAGTTTTTGTCATTTGGACCCATTCTGAGGAAAGGCCAGTTTCCAACGCATCCCTGTCAACCCACCAGGGGTCAGTACTAGCCCTGCCGGTCACATGACCTCTGCCGCCACCCCGCAGGCCTCACGGTTGGAAGGGAAGGAGACACAAAGTCATACGTACTGAATATGCAGGAGAGCTCCCCCTCTTCACGTCCGAGCCCTGCGAGCAGAAACAACAAAAGGAGCTTTAGCTAAACGTGAGAGAGATTGGGAACAAAAACGCAAGGCACGTGCTATTTATACACGGCCCTTTCTGACTGGGGCGACGGAGCAGGCGTTTAAAACGCTGTGCAAGGAGAGGGAGATGGAGAGGTGCAATCGCGGCCAATGCTCGACCTACACCCTCACCACTGGCAGTTTTAGGCCACAATCAACACTGCCTGTGTGCAGATGGAGAATTAAAGGCCCGGAAACCTGTTACTCAGTGGACCAGATCTAAACTAGGCCTCTGTTTGTACGGAAATTTTAAATACGCCCAAGCCCTTAACTTCATTAAGTGATCCCGGTTCACAGGGCTTGGCTAGTGGAGCGGGACCCAGGAGCCGCAGGCGCGGAGCGGGGAGCGGGACCCAGGAGCCGCAGGCGCGGAGCGGGGAGCGGGACCCAGGAGCCGCAGGCGCGGAGCGGAGCTGTGACAGGCGGGGCTTTGATGGAGAGAGTGACTGGTTCATCATTAGGGATGATGACGTGTCTGAGGTACGGAGAGGCTCGGTACACTCTCACCACACCGACACAGACCCACCACCGGTGATTTATTACACCAGCAGGTACGCTAGCGCCAAAGGAAGGGAGGGGCACAGACGGTGACCAATCCCAGGGTGATTACTCCTGTCGCCCCGGCTCGCACAGCCAATAGGCTGAGACAACGCATCCCCAGTGGGGGCCATTAGCCAGCGCCGCTCATTAGCTTTGGGAAAACCGTGGCAACGCCGTGAGACGGCCCTGTGTGCAGGGAACTGACGGTTAGGCGCTACGGAGGCTGTGAGATGGCGTGAGCGCGAGTGGCAAGCACCAAAAATAATCCAGCCAATCGACAGCCCCGTGTTCAACGGCCAATCAAAACAACGTGATGACATGCTTACACAGACAAACACAGGAAGCCCTCGGAAGCCATTTATAATGCCAGACAATGGGGAAATAATTATGTGCCTGCTCCGGTTATACTATACAGAATTTTACAAATGGCTTTAAAAATATTTTATAATATAAAACACAATAGAACACAAACTTACCTCAGATTCCTTGTCACTTGAGGAACCAATACTCCCAAAACTGTGGTTGGAACATTCATTGTTTGTCAAGCCCTAGGAACAAAATTTTAATATTTTAAGTCTATATATACCCAGCATTTATTTACTGAAAACGTTCAGAAATATATTCATGTGTAACAATCAAAAACATTTTTGCAGAAGTGCAACACTGCTTCCTATAGTAAATACCCTATAAAAATAAGGACCATCCGTTTCATTAAAATGAATTACAGCATCAATATTCAATGCAACTGTTCTGCAGAGTGACTGGTCCCTGCGCAGTAGTGTTAAAAGCCTGTGTTCCGTGTTCCGCGTTGGCAGACAGGTGAAGACCACGATCCGCCTGCGTCCTCCTCACCTTGGTTCCCCCGCTGGCACTCCCCGTGCTGCCCCCGGTGCTGCCGCCCACACCCCCCATGAAGCGGGCCTCCAGCAACTCCTGCCTCCTGGGGTCCAGACTCTGCAACTCATCCATAGCACCTGGAAGAGACGGAGACAGCGGGGACGGCCGGATCATCATTTACGGAGCCCAGAAACTAATCCACCACCTCCACCCGCTCGCTCGCTACGGCCTTTAGCGTGGAGGTTTCCTGGAAGGACCGGAGCCGAAACCGGACCCGGGACCGGGGCCTAACACCAGGGAGCCGGGACCGAGGCCTAACACCGGGGAGCCGAAACCGGGGACCGGGGCCTAACACCGGGGAGCCGGGACGACATTACTCATAAAGGAGAGTTATGAGTGGTCGCCATATTTAGCGAAATCCAAACCATTCTCTTAGCGAGGCCACAGGCCACAACGCAGCCCACCCTCAATAGTTAATAATAAAAGCATTAACTACTTTGTAGTGGAGGCAGAAAGACTGGGACCAGTGAGGTTATTTCCCAGTTTAGGCCAATGTAGCACTTACCACCAGCAAACACAACATCCCCAGCAGAACCAACCCAAAGTGGGGCATAGTAACCAGGATATCCCCGTCTGCTTAACTGGCATCAGGACAAAAATACGCTACTCAAAACTGCTCTGCTTTGTGGGGGCAGGCTAAGAATATTGACCTAAAAGTTACATCAGAGACAGCTCCAAAGCGCCCCCTTCCTCCGTGGTGAGGAGAGCACTATAACGAGACCCCAGGGAGACCCACCTGTGAACAGAACCGTTACGGGTGCACTCATCTCTCGCCTGCAGCAGGACAAAGGCAGCCGCCACATGTGATCAGACCAGACCGCTGGGAGGAGAGGCTCGCCCTCTCCCCAGACTCAGTCTGGGCCCTCCCTCGTAACGGGTGCCATTTCAGATCAGAGAGGAAAGGGAACCCAAAGCTAATTTTCCACCGGTGGAAGTGGAGTCGAGTGTCGAGTAGAGCCTTCGTAACATTTAGCCTCCTGCAACGGTGCTCAGCTAGAAAAGAAAATGGGAAACACCACAGAAGTCTATAATACGTCTTTACGTCTAAGTCTTCAGACTCCTCTGGGAAAACAAGGCGGGTCTGTCTCCGGGAGATCGGGGACCAGAGCGGCGGGCGTGAGGAAAACACGGGTCTTTCTCCGGGTGATCGGGGACCAGAGCGGCGGGCGTGAGGAAAACACGGGTCTTTCTCCGGGTGATCGGGGACCAGAGCGGCGGGCGTGGGGGAAACAAGGCGGGTCTTTCTCGGAGCTGGAACTAAACACGGATTGTGTACCACAGACAGTCTACTCTCGACAAGCACCACTGCATGCCTCCACACATTTTTACACTGAATATTAAATCAACAATAAATACATTCTCACTGATATCCAGGGTTAAATATACATCTCTGAAATATGCAGTACGGGTGCGTACTAGGGACCACTAGGTCACATGTTGTTCAGTGTTCGGCTGTTGCAAACAACCCCCCCTGGGGATCAGATACCCTCCAGGGATCAGTGAAGTGGCCTGGAATCCCCTAGTCAGCAAACCTGCCAATTACAGCGCCAGGTCACAGACAGAGATCCACTGCCACATCCTGGTCTCTGCAGGAAGACCGACCAAAGCGCTGATCTGTTGGCCACTTTAACTTCAATCAATTAGTCGCCCAGACAATTAAGCATTATTAGTGCCACTGAATTTGAGCTTTATGGTCTCATAATAAGGTGCCCCGCTGATAATGACATATTTGCTAGACAATTTTAAAAAGTGCCGATCGTTACCAGGCCACCATTAAATGAATGAGAAATGAAAAGCAGCCCAGCTAAACAGAGTATGCTGTCCCCGTGCCCCAACACACTCACACTCACACAGGGCTCTTTAGCAGGGAAAGACCGAACGGCCCCTGCTAGCCAACACGGAGAATGCCCAACAGACGAGAATAGTCTACCGTTCAATAGAAACACAGGTTGCTGATGAAAGAGCCAGGAATCCTCTGGTGACCTTAACGTTGGAGGGGGAGGGTGTCTGCATATTCCCAGACACCCAAGATGGATGCCACCTTTTCATCTGTGGAAAACAGCCTGGCTTCAGACACTCTGCGCTGCAAAGCAATGCTCTGTTGCCAGAGGACGAAGAGGGCTGAACAGACCACAATGATCAGCTGTGATTAACCAACAAACTGAAACATTTTTACAAAACGCAGACGCACAAAGAATCCATCTCCTGAAAACCCCAATAGGAGCACTGAATCGGCTGTGTTGTTTAAACTTGGATAACAAGCTAAAAAATATCTATCCAAATGCCTTCTGCCTTTTCATCACGTAAATACAATACTGCAGCATTCATTTCCATTTGTGTGATGTTGGAAGACTGGGTTGGAGAGGTTCAACCAGAATAGAGTAAATGTGAGGTGAAGAGATTTATTTATCTGATTTGGTCATGCAAGGCAGCGAAATCCACAGAGGAAACCGTAATCAAAGGAAAAGAATGAAAAAGGAGGATTAAGATTTTGGTCAGAAAACCAACGTGAAGAAAGTTTCCATCTTCGGATGCTCAAAAACCGCTGGTGGTGACCGCAGAATCATTTCCTGAGCACGACAAATGTGCCCTGGCACTTAACCACCCGCTCAACTCCAACTCAGCGTCATGGAGAACGTCTCGGCAAAGCCAAACTCTCACCCCTCTCGGCCAATTTCTGTTAAATTGTCTTTAACAATATCCCTCAATCTAAATCCACAATCAAGATGTCCCAGCCCTGCACTGGAGGCCTGCTGATCCCTGAATACGACCCGCTGATCGCTGAAAACGACCCGCTGATCGCTGAATGGAGGCCAGCAGATCCCTGAATACGACCCGCTGATCCCTGCATGGAGGCCAGCAGATCCCTGAATACGACCCGCTGATCCCTGAAAACGACCCACTGATCCCTGAAAGAGGCCCGCTGATTCCTGCTCGAGATTTGCACTGCCGCCATCCCTGCCTAACACAGTCAACCCAATCAAACAGACTGTAGTTTGGAAACAAACTTCCAATTCCAAGGAATCTAAGCGATTCATTCTAGCATTTCAGAAAAGTTAGCAGTTACATGCTAAGCCATTAAACACAAAACCATTCTTTAAGGTTTCTGAAAAACAACAGTGAAAACACGAATCCTCATGGTCATGAATGTGGACAAAGGACTGCCGACCTAAAGCACGTGTTAATGAAGGGAAAATAAAATCCTGTGACTTGTATTAATTTAATACATTTGTGGATATAATATCATATAAAAAGAGGCTAAGCATTTAATGATCTACAAAGAGGTAGCACTGTGGTTGCCATAGAAATTTCAGTACAGAATCGTCAGACAGCAGTCACTAAATGTGGAAACTTGTACATGTACTTGGACCAGTGGTTTTTAGCAGACATACAGATGTCAACCTCCTTCAGGTTTCTTCAACAGGGATGTGTGTAATTAATAGAAACACCTCAAAATTGAATCTCTCACACACACACACAAAGCTCAAATTCTCTGTCGTTTACCATAAATTGGCATTTATTAGAACTCGTGTTAGAAGCCTTTACCCCTCTAAACCCCAATCCAAGTACCTACATTCGTGTTCAGCAGAAGGCTAACTGAAGCAATAACTCTCTAAGGGGGACCACAGTAATACCACTACATGAACTACAACTTTGTAGTCCAACACTTGACCGAAGATCCCCTAATGAGATCCACACCCTGCAGGACATTAAACCGCACATATTCTTAGATGAATGGCCAACACAGTAGCGTTTACAGGTGGCGAAACGTACTTTTTCAATGTAGACCTAATGTTCCCAATCTCCCATGTTATTCCCATCTAAATCTAAAATACGATCCACAGAAACACCTTTCTGAAATATAATAATATCCAGCTGAAGCGCTACAGTGTGTGGCAGGGGGAGGAGTCAAGTCAAGGCGCTTGGTCAGGGCAAAGTTAACCAAGGCGACCCCCCCCCCCACCCCCACCTTTTTGGCCCATCAGGGACAAGAGCATAGTCAGGTGACAGCTGTGGTGGCTTTGCAAGAAGGATCGATTTCCTTAGGAAGCCGAGACGTCAGAGCTTCATACCTGAGGACTGCTCACACACATATACAAACAGTTAACAGTTTTTCAGGACCATAGGTACAAGACGAAGGAATTGAGATAATCAGAGAGAGACATATCCGTCGAGAGCAGATTTTTACAAATGCTTAACTAAACAAGGACAGATACACCTTCAAGCAGAGTTGAATAATCTATCATTTATAGACCAAGAATAACTTGAACATTAAAACCAGAGGAAAGCTCTTCAGACAAACGGACAGACCAACACAACCGACAGCCTTAACACTCTGACCCTCTTCCACCACGGATATAATCCAACCCATACAGATCTGTGCAAATTTAACGCCACAGTTCCTCTGCATTTTCCTATCCCCGCACGTTTTTTCACAAATTCTCAACTGAGATATTCAGCCCCACGAGATGCACATAGAGTCAATGCTGTCCTTGGAGTCAATTACGTCTTCAGTACCCCTCTATAAAATTATCCCAAGCCCTCGGCTTCAAAACCACTAAATTTACAAGGACTAGTTGGACCCTCCTTGACAACAAAAGCTAAAATGCAACTCCACCTTCAGTACAACGCACCGTACTGCTCTCAGAACAGACAATCACAGGAGGCCCATCGGGTGTGCAGCCATGGCGTTACCATGGGAACTCATGACCATGGAACTACTTTTGACATGCAGAGCTTGGAGATAAACTTGGTTGGATAAACTTTAGCATTAATCCATTACAAATATTAGGGCACCCACATGGCATGCCAGGTACAACCCAAACCAAACACTCACTTGTTTCCTAGGGAACTTGGAACTCTAAGCACGAATTGTATTGTACTTAACACTTAGAAGTACACACACACACACAGACACACAGACAGACAGACAGACAGACATAATGTTCTGCTGGTTTCTTCTTCCAAAAATAACCCCAGGAGCCCCTTAAAGGCAAGCTGGAAAAAGCACAAAGGTTACAGCGGGCTTTAAATCACGTCCTGACAGCATCCCAGTTTATTCACTTCAGTCAGACATTTTCTGACGCCACTGAGAAGCGCTCCTATTAGCCAGAGTTGCTGACCTCATGAGAAGAACATACAAGTGCATTTGTGCCTGCAAGAAAATGGTAGAACTGAATACAGAAACGATCAAACGGACCTTCTGCAGGGTCCTGTGAGGAGTGTAAATTTGATGGGATTTAAAATTTTGATGTTCACCAGTGCATGTGTTGATATGATGATCAGAGGGTCTGGCTTGAAGATGAGTAAACAATTATAATTTAAAAACACCAATGGAGGTTACATTGACAAACCACACTATTTCTACGATATAACAAGTATAATATAAATTATGCCTCTCACCATTTACAGATCTTGAAATGGACACAAACACCACAACATTTATATCATACATATGCTATATTGTTTTGCAATTGTTGTACAAACGATTCAGTGTTATATATGTTTGTTATCATTATTTCTCAAGGGAAGCATACGACCACGTGATACAGCCTCTGTAAAAGAGCATATTCCGACAACCACGCATTTATACAAACAGAAATTACGTTCACAGCCACTAAGTTTAAGCCCCTGGACCGGCAAGCAGTAAAACCCTTGATACACTGAAGATTTCATTTTTAGCTGCACCTAGTTTAACATGGTCGAATGTTCACCTGTTTCTCAAAGACTCTAGAACAATCGAACTAAATGCAACATTTAGACAAAGAGCTATTATGAACACTTCAATGTCAAATCTTTCTTCCTCAGTATAGCCCATTACATGTAAAGAAATGTACATACAGCTACATCGTTTGTTATGATGACGGTAGCCAGGAATCCCGGTGTGCACTTAAATTACAGACACAAGTGGTTTAGCCAAGATACCAAAAACTCTACACTAAGCAACACTAACGACCAGCATCAGCTCAGAAACCCAACGCTTGTACCACGAAGCACACAGCTAATTTTAATTTAACATAACAAGTATTTTTAAACAGCAAATAATACATTTTATAACATATTTTAATGCAGTGCCGTTTTATACGTAGTAGATAAAACGCGAAGTCCATCACAAACGTAAATGCTTTCATTGCACTGGAAACTGTTTACTTACAAATATGTGTCATCCGACTTTCCGACAAAAAAATTAGAAGGAAGTTGTTAGCTGTCATTTACATTATTAACATAATTACTGAACTCCGTGAACTCGGAGTTAAACCCTATTTTGCTAAGTCGTTACATATTTCGCCACTTAACTGGCCGTGTTTTTGCGACACTGCCAGTTCAGTCTGGGGGAGAGAAAGAAAAAAAGAAAAAACTATTCCACTCGAACCAAAATCCACGGGTCCTCCATGATGTTAAAATATCCGACCCTGTTTATTATCAGACATCTTAGCAAATAAAAAACGGAGGTACTTCCATTCCAGTTCATTTCTGATCAGAGGTCGCGAAAACTGAGAGAGATCTAGAAATTATCGTAATTATGCGACCGAGATTTAAGTAAATAAATATTGCTAGACGATTTTCGCATGGCCTCTTGAGATTCTCTGTTACTCCATATCAAAGACACCTATTGCCTTGCCTGGCTTGCACTGTAGTACAGTAGCTACCAAAACCCACGGCCTTGACGTTACAGGGGTTCATGTTTTCCGACAAATCGTTGCACACACACACACACACAACACAGCCTTTCGCAAATTCCGAAGAACACGGCTAAATATAAGAGGTGTAAAATTTTACGGTACCTTCCTTGGCCTTCACCGGTACTACGGGATGTTGCTGAGAAAGCAAACCCGGTGTTGGGGACGTGGAGAGCTGGGACCAAGATGGCGTCCCCTCCAAACTTCCACCACTTCCACTGTTACTTTGGACACTCATCAAGCTACTTTTTAGGGAGACAGGAAACAAACAAGGGCGTCAATGACAGAGATGCCTCGGGATTTCTAAAACCTGAACATCCCTGGAACCGACCAATCCACACACGTACAACGGTATCCATCGCAAATTGCCAAATGTAACATTTTTGACACATACCTCCCTACACCTCTGCAGTGCGTCTTGAAGTAGCCTGTGAGTGTAACCTTTGCATCAGTCGTCACGCATCGCTCGAGCAAATACTATCGCGAGGAGCGTGCACCTCAGGCAAAATGCTACTGATGAAGATGACACAACAAAGAGGCCACCCCCAAAAAGATTTGGGCTGAAATCGGACACATCAAGGACTCGATAATCACGTATTTAAATTCATATTGGTTTTTGTGCGCCCTTGCATCTTGTTACAGATTTGAAAATATATATATTTTTCATGTTGATAAAAATTAATATATTGAAAGAAAAATAACACTAACAGGTTATCTCATTGGTAGTTTTTAAGGTTTAGGAGCTCGAATCCCTTGCAATACATATTGTTATTAATATTGCAGAAATGGAACCATATATTTCTGAACTAACTATCTACAAAAATCTATAAAACAAAACTTAAGGGAACCCCGTGGCTGAGGTTTTGCTTACCCAGAATTCATTATGGTTCTCATAAGTGACGTAATCTTAAACACGACTCTGCTTGTACGGCATGACAATATGAACTGTCAGACAGCACATAAATTACAACTAATGGAAGTTTTTATGAATTGTATTTGATACTACTAATTTAGCGCACAGTTCTATTTAATTCCCTTTCATCGGGATGTGCTACATCATTATTACATAAATCATTCCTCTGTGGGAGTGTGTGTAATGGAATTTTTACATTACATTTACAATACATTTCAGTACAATACAATACAAGATAATACCACATTGTACCACATATATAACGTTAAATATGCGATATCTACTCAGAAAGAAGGCGACGTAATACATGCACGTATATAATGATAATAGGCTTCATACATTGGCGGGTGGGAATTATTTTGCCCCCTAAAGGCAACTTTCGGTGCAACTCATAGGTTGTGACTACTGTGTGCCGTGCATGCGTTATAATGTACATATGACATAATGTAGTATGTGTTTACACACACACCTGATCAAAGCTGAATCACTTCCTTTTCAGCCAAGCATGCTGATGCAGCTCTCTGCCCATGTATAGAAATAGTTGTACAAACATGAATCAAGAAAGAGTATTTCTTATTTAAGTGCATAAAGGAAAAAAAGTTCTTACAAGTCATAAGACCACAATGTAATATCTCTGGGTTTCAAATGGGATGTTATGGTTTTATTGCATCCGGTCCACTCACATACTTGGTTTAGAAGGTACGTATCTGTCATCAAAAGATAAATCAATACAATGGACATTTACTGCGTTCCTTAACTGTTATTTGTCAAATACACAAGTCCAAAGACCACCCTAAAACAATGCACCTGTGTCACTCGGTTCTGCTCAGAATAAAGGTCAAAATGAAAAGGAGATGCATACCAATCAGTCTCAGGGTCATCTGGTTATAAGGTTATTCATTAGGTAGTTAATTATGTTATTAATTAATTATTATTATTATTTATTATGTTGCAAAAATGCAAATGTCTCTGTTTCCAAACCTCAGTGAGAGTTTTGTTTGAAGCATGAAGAAAATGATAAGTTATTTTTGTCCAGTTTCATCTCAGGTGTTGTCTCTCGATGTTACAAGTCGGACGACTGGATCTTGCTGCGGGCTGACTGGTTGTTTTCTCCAGAAACCTGGGCAAATGCCAGCCTGTGCCCCTCCTGGACACCACCGATACCCACAGAACTCAAGTGGAGGTATATAAAACAAGACAGCCTACTGTTCACCTACCTCCTCCGCTGCTCCCTCCACTGTTAAGGTAACGTTTTACCCATCCAGAATCCAGGCCACTGCTAATCACCCACGCAAAATTTTCTCCACCCTCTCCTCTCTCCTAATCCCTCCCGCCCAGCCTAAACCCCCCTGTCTCTCTGCAGATGCCTTCGCTGACCACATTTAAACAGAAAGTAGATGAACTGCACTCCACCTTTAATGGTACTGTTGTGTTATAACAGCAGATAGCCAAAACCATAAAAAAAAACCATGCCTTTGAGCCCTGATTTGATATAAACCGTATCTGCTACAGTTTCAGATTGGAATATCGCTCTGGGTGTCAGGAGTTGCGTCAGTCCTCACTTTCAC
The DNA here is from genome assembly GCA_025775065.1 of Hiodon alosoides. NCBI lineage: Eukaryota > Metazoa > Chordata > Actinopteri > Hiodontiformes > Hiodontidae > Hiodon > Hiodon alosoides. The sequence continues at coordinate 9,615 of JAOYSI010026256.1, read as the reverse complement.
CCAAAGCAATGGAGAAAATGACACTGACACCGTCTGTCGTGATAAACAATGAAAATAAAAAGGCACTCAGATATATAAGAACAAGCATATAAACCTCACAGAACATTTAAATTATCCTACACGTTCCGTTACTCTAGTTTCTTTTTTCTTCGATCGTGTCTGTGCTGAAGAAGGCATCTCTGTTCAGCACCTTTTGTCGACACTCATAAAGCAAAAGAGTGTTTGTTCAAGTACGGAGAATGTGACAACATGGCGGTTTTTTTACTGATAATGGACCGTAGTTTCCATTCCCACCTCGCTAGAATAAACTATTTGAGCATTTTTTTAAACTGGAAAAAATTTTTAATGTGTAATATTACAATTACAATTGAAAAAAATGGAAAAATGGATGTTATCAAAATATGAACCTATTACCGCTAGGCTAGTTAATTACAGTTAATTACAGCTGAGTTGGCCGGAAGCAAAGCCAGAATTCTAATAAGACTAAACCTACTGGAGGCTTTTCTAGGGAATGAAAATGTCACTGTTTGTTACCAAGAGCAGCCAACAGGGCTACCCCTCTCAAGGGCTTCTTGTCCTTGTAAGTAATTTCCTTGTGAGTAAATCATGAAGCTGAGAGCTTCCACACATGCAGAAAAGACTTAAGCGTCTGTACTTATGACGATTTCACTGGCTGGCACAACAGCGAAACAAATAAGCACAATGTGTATGTAGTGATTCATCTGTGGATATGCAGATTTGGCATTGTTTAAACTACCCAATGTCTGGGCTATAAAAAGGACCATGCAGATGCAGTACGCACACCGCTCTCTGACCAGTCCACACCCTCACATAGACCTGGGGGATGGAGGACTGACCGGGGAGGTCTCGCACAGACCTGGGGGATGGAGGACTGACCGGGGAGGTCTCACACAGACCTGGGGGATGGAGGACTGACCGGGGAGTTCTCACACAGACCTGGGGGATGGAGGACTGACCGGGGAGGTCTCGCACAGACCTGGGGGCAGGTTAAAATGCTGAAGGTGATGGATGAGGGACACTCTCTGTCTTTGTCCCATAACCTTCACCTAGCGCTCAGGGTGAATGGATGGGAGATGGACGACCAGCGGAATGAATGTCCAGGGTGATGGGAGGAGAAGGGGGAGGGCCATCTCCGTGTATCAGAGCAGGCACAAAGTGGGGAGGTGCAGAGAGCTGAGAATTCTGCTGAGATTTCTCCACATTTACTTTCACTCCTTTTCACAAATGTTTGGTTTAGAAGTATAACATCTTTTGACCGAACAGTTTGGAAACAGGTTTTTCTTAGTCTTATTATATAATTCTAATTACATGTACATCTAATTACATGTACATCTAATTACATGTTGTACGTGCTAGTATGAGACCTTAGACAGCATAAGAAATTTGGCTACCTGCCAATTTTAGGATCATAGTGGACCAACTCACAATCCCAAAAAAACAAAAGATAAAAAACACTCTGCTATATTTTTTTATTTTTCAATAATATTGTATAAAAGTTACCTGTCTAGAAAGTGAAATTGACACACTGACTGAAAACTGACAGGAGGGAAACTGGTAAGGAGGTTTTGAGGTTAATGCGTCTGTATTCTGCCTCTCTTCTGTGTTGTTTCAGCTGCAGCGAGATTACATCAACACCAAATTCAGTTTGGTTAAAGAAGGGTGGAGAGACCAGTATTCCTATGCACCTGCAAACAGATAACCTGATTTTAAGTCATATGAGCAGTGTTTCTATGGAAACTGAGAAATATATTCAGAAAGCCATTGTTACAGCAACCCCTTAAGTAAGTAATAAATCAGTACTTGAAAATCCCCAAAGCAGAACCTTACAGCACAGTACACTGCCCGCACAGAGTCATCCTAGAGATAAGCCCAAAAATATCTTTTGATATATTAATCTTTTCATACTTGGTTGTGGATTTTTTACATAATTAGCAACTTCATCCATCAGTTTTTTTTTTCAACTGTGCCTTATTCCTATGTCTTATGTTTAGATTTTTTGAGTATATTAAATGGCTTTTTGTATTAAATAAAATACGACATGACTTTATGTTTTGAAAGATAACAATACTTGAAAATATCAAAGTATTTTGGACAGGGACAAATTAGCTACCCACATACCAAATGTCTGGTGTGTCGTTCAGACTCTAGTGGTCTACATAATGAAGTCAGTAAGCTCACAGGCTGCTTCCATTTGATAAAAGCCCAAGCATTCTAAGAGCATCAAATGTCTGCCGAGCCAGAGAGAGAGAGAGAGAGAGAGAGAGAGAGAGAGAGAGAGAGAGAGAGAGAGAGAGAGAGAGAGATGGCAGCCATTTTGACAGGCTGACATGTTGGAAGGTGGCCAGCTAAAAAACATTATTAGGCGCTATCACTAGCAATCGTCATGATAATAAAACAAGAATGAAGAAAACCAAACGCTGCTATGACAAGCACAATATTAAGCCATTGCATTTGATTAAACCATTGCATTTGATTAAAACATTGCATTTGAACAAACCATTGCATTTGATTAATCCATTGCATTTGATTGGACCATTGCATTTGAATAAACCATTGCATTTGAATAAACCATTGCATTTCATTAAAACATTGCATTTGATTAAACCATTGCTTTTGAATAACTTTGTGTGTCAGTGGTAACCTCCAATACATGGACAATGGTAGAACCTTTCTTTTTCAGAGCTGAGAGTAATCAGTCCACCAGCCTCCAGGGAAGATTATTACACTTCTGCCAGATAGCTGTTTCCTTGATGAGCAGATTTAACATGAATTATCATTTAATTAATACCCTAGTCTAACTAATATTCTGACAGGTTCGGTGAAGACGTATACTTTGTTTGAAGATGGTTAACTCCGTAAGGAATGTCATGAATGTCATCGGAATGTTCTCAGAATAATTTGAGAGACAGACTTTATTGGTGCGGGCCTCTGTGTCACAGAATAAGCTATTCTCATAAGCAGTTTAATGTTATACAAATCTTCCTGTTGCTGTTGCGAGATTCAGACAGATAAAGGGGTGTTTAATATTTATATTCCATTTATTTTGGCTGAATACATTCACCACCCCATTGCTACCTGCAGTTATATATTTGTGTTTGTAATTATTCAGAAACCTGGATGTAAACATCATTTTCTTTCATAATAACGCATGTAAAATCGTAAATAACTTGTTTTGAGCTTTCCGAGGCTATGTGCATCTCTGAGGCGGCCTTCTAAGGAATTACTGCCAGTGAATACTGAACATAATTAAATACATTCTAAATACGGTGTATTATTATACAGACGGCAGGTAAGCTTTACAGTTTTGCTATGCAGGAATTTGCAAATATACAGTAGCTACAATGTTGGTACAATACAATCAGACCATGCAATTCTAGAGTGTTACATTGTTAGTTAAATTGCCTAAAAGCCTTTCTTCATACTGTTTTCTATGTTTTATCATCCTTTGTTTAATGTCTGTAGTGTAATTTAAAATTTTCTGCAAATCCTACAAACGCCTTTTACAGTTTGAGTTTGTTCTTTGGTTTTCTTTCAGAGGTCACCAAGAACACAACGTTGGCTCCTTTGTTTGGGGATAGGGTGTCAATTTGTCCAATCAGACTTGATTGTATATTTTGCTGAGTGTAAAATACACAAATTTTTGTCTGTGGTTGTATACAGGTTTGCACATGTTGGTGAGTCAGGATTATAAAATGTTATTGGATATTCAGGATGGTGCAGTATGAGGATTAGCCCCACCCTCTGGCGGTTGTGAAAGTTACCCAGGAAGATCTGGGAAGGAAAGCCAAAACTGGTCGACATGACAACCAAAGTGGGATTCCACTCGCCCTCCGAAAAAAACAACACGCAAACACACACACACACAAACACATACACACACACACACACACACACACATTAAAATGTATAAGAGGTTTTTTTTTATAATTAAAAAAATTTAAAAAATGTATTAAAACAATTATTAATTTATTTAAACATTTATATCATGTAAACATTTTTTAAATTTATTTTATACATAAATAATGTACGTATTTATACAGAAATATGTTTTGGCAGGAAATATCCTCAATGGTTTTCAAGACACCTGTAATGTTAATAAGCATTGCGTCCTCGCCGCTAGGGCGCGCACATTTATGCATGACGAAGTCAGTTTTTGCGTTTCACATAGCGGTTGTCCTTTATCAGAACCCGTAAGTCTCCATCTTTGGACCTTTGTGTACAACGCGAAACAAGGCAGTGTGTAGTTCATAAACAAGAGTTCCTGAAGGAAAAAAAAAAGATACCGTCGCTCTCTCAGGTCAGTTGAAACGAATGCGACGTTAACGACGAGTATCCGATACCGTCGCTGATGTTGTCTTTATTGATCGCCGTTTATTTCACTTGCGACTCCAATGAAGCAGGCTGTCGGCCACACAGCGCTCTAGCTATATCTTAATCATTGCGGAGAAAGTACTTTACAGGTGCGGTATTCCATTATTTAAATAGTTAGGGGTGTATCTTTTCTATATCTATTAAAATCTTTTAAACAACGTGAAACTAATGCATATTCAACGCCTCGTTATAACATGTCACGATTGGTTCTTTATTCCGTCTTATTCTCCTGTCCAGTTCGAACTGACTGCAGTGGTTAGTTGGGTGGGGCAGCTTTCCTTAATTAACTCTAGTAGCACATTTAATTTCTAGCGAGACCTGTTTTATGAAAAAGGCAAAGCTATACTAATAAGCCCACGCAACGATTAACAATTGGTTAGCAGAATGCCAGGGTTCAAACATTTAATAGGGGTTTGCGAAAGTGCGAAAACTCGATCTGAGAGTGCAAACGTCAAAATACATCAGGTAACCATATGTTCGATCCCATGACATATCTGAAGTCGTGAGCAAAATCAAAAAACTCGAGCAAATCAACCCGACTCAAATATTAGTATGAAACGTGTATCCATTTTGTAAGTAGTGTAGTGTAATAATGTAGAAATAATGTCCTCTCGTATTATAGAGTATTCTACCTGTCTTCCTTCTCGCCCGTGCTCAGTGTTTTCTGTGTTCATTAATACCAGACCCCGGGCTACTAAACCCATTTTTAGTGCTAGATAGAGGTATTTGCTGAGGTGTGTTTTTAATTTGATACACTTTATGTATTTAAGTCTAAAGTAAAACAAACTGAATTGGCGACCTGCCTGGAACACCCCAAGTCGCAGTTTGTGATTTCGTATTTTTCTCCTGTCATATAAAGTAAGTTCCAAGTCGGTCACATATTTAGCAAGTTTTCTGCTCAAGTGTTGGTTTACACTTTGTTGTTAAACAACCTTCCGCGACATTGTCTCCTTCTGGATAATTCTTCCGATGCATTGTCCGGGCGAAGAACGCATACAGACCTCAGTTTAATTTGAGAAGAGGCGGTACTTTGATTTAATCTGGCTTATGTTTTGCTGTTAAGAAAAATGTCTTGAAGTGGTTCGTACGGAAAAAGTTGAAAAGGTCAGGTGCTGTGTGCTGATGGAGGGTTGTCAAACGGAGACAAAACAGTGACAAAGGGACTCTTGAGAATTGTGAGAATTGTCTTGGATGGGGTTTAGGCACAGAACAGGTGCTCAGAGCTTTGCTAATAGAAGAGTCCCCCAGTTTTGGCAAGGTCTAGACGGCAGTGCCTTCTCTTGAATCTCTAATGTGCCTCCTTGTTTAACTTAGTCGGAGACTTAATTCATCACACTTGTTAGATGGCAATATGTGTTGACTTAACAGATACGTAAATCTGACTTTTAAAACTTTGAGGTACAGGTTTTATAAAGGCGCTTAGTCTTGAAATGTGTCAGGAAACGTTCACATGCACAAGCAATCAAAAAGTAAATCCTAATCTCTGTTTCTCTGGATGACTATCTCTAAGTAAATCAAATATAAACAGTTTTTTTTTTTTTAATCCAGTGTAGCGCTTCCTAGTTTTCCTAGGAAATGCGAGCTGAAGGCGACCACGGTCAGTTGTTAATGTGTTAGAGGGTCCCGCAGGTGCGTGACCATGTCGGACAAGAGCGAGCTGAAGGCGACCGCGGTCAGTTGTTAATGTATTAGAGGGTCCCGCAGGTGCGTGACCATGTCAGACAAGAGCGAGCTGAAGGCGACCGCGGTCAGTTGTTAATGTATTAGAGGGTCCCGCAGGTGCGTGACCATGTCAGACAAGAGCGAGCTGAAGGCGACCGCGGTCAGTTGTTAATGTGTTAGAGGGTCCCGCAGGTGCGTGACCATGTCGGACAAGAGCGAGCTGAAGGCGA
>JAOYSI010026245.1:17504-29841 GCA_025775065.1 Hiodon alosoides | reverse complement strand
AACCCAGGTCTTTTGTCCTGCAAATCCTCCATTGAGTTCTCAGCAAAAAACCCTGAACTGCCGGCTTTTGAAATGGAAACGCCGCTGCTGGATGCGACCTGACGCGACAGCGGGCAGGACGATCCGTCTCAAATGTCATCCTGCTCCCCTGTAACCGCACGCACACACCTCAACCAAAACACAACCATAAAAAGAATTCCACAGAATTCAAGGAAACACCTTACCCTCACCCTCCAAGTCAATCAGCGCCAGACGCAGAACTGAGAGCAACAACAACAAACCAATTACTGCACTTATGTCATGCAACAAACGTTTTCTGACGTATTTCAACCTGTCAATCAGACTCAGAATAATGATGTCTAATAGGCGGGAGGGCGCCGCTTAACAAGAGTGGGCCACGATTCTTTTACGCGCGTATTAACATGTGAACCAGTGACTCAGGATTATGATCAAAGAGACGGTGATTTTAATTCAACGCTGGTTAAATCACTGCGCGCACAGAAAGATCGTTTTGTGACACGCAGTTTTTCACTTTTAAAAGTCCGCTTTCACAGCTCCTCTTAGACGCAGTACATGTTTTATTCATGTTCAAATAGCAAGGCCCCCTATTTCACCAACACCAGTAGAAATCTAAAATGATCCATCATGTCCGAGATGTCTGATGGAAAGGAAGTCGGTACAACGTCATTGTTTGTACTTTGTACACTGACTTCCCATCATGGCCACTGTATCAGCAATCATTTCGGTTTGATTTCGGTTCATGGCGTTTCCATTTAGTTCCTGGATAATGTGTCCGTGTTAAATTACAGCATTGTCAGTTTGAAGGTTAGCAAGACAGCGTCATGGTAGCTCAACCAGAACTACCAGAGGTTGTGTGTGGTGGTTTTCTGCTGCTCAGGGTTGCAAGTAGGCGATGAAGCAATCTTTTCTGCTTCATAGGCAGAAGGACAAAGGAACTCTGTGGTTTCCTCACTCTATTTCAAAGTTATTAACCAATGAAGTCCCTCAATAGGCTATTTTGTTCTCTGTTTCTCATCTTACCTCTTCTTCGCGTTCAGAGCGCATGTGCGCCAATGGGATGTGGTGACTAAAAGGTTTTTTTCTTGGGTGGAGTTTAAAATTGGTTGTTAAGAAAAGGCAATATGACTGTGTCAAGATAAATTGTAGGTAGGCTTGTGATAAGTGGCTTAATCATAACGTACACACACACACACACACACACACACACACACACACATAGAAACGCTCACACAAACAAGCACACTCACACACACAAGTCACAAGCCTGAAAATCCTGTAAACCAAGCGACTACTGAAATGACATTTGAATATCGTCATGTCATGTCTTTCCCAGTGTCACATATTCACTTCAGTCCCACTTCCTGTTTATTTGTATTATTCAATTCAAAAGGTAGAAATACTTTTTTATACTGTTTAAAATAGAGAAAAAATAGAAAGAAAGCAACAAAAATAGACAAAGATTCTGGTCAATTCTAGAAAATAATTGAAAATATTTCAAATTTGAAAAAGCACATAATTATAAATATATCACATACTGGGAATGTTTGTATTTTCAGAAACCTTTTTTCTATGGCTTCATCTGTTTAAGCCAGTACGTGACCTCCCATTATTCACATTGTCTGTAGGAGCTGATGAATAATGCTCTCTTTTTAAAATATTTCCTTTTTAAAATGTTTCGAGTTATCAGGAATTTCGGTAAAGATCGAAAGAGGAGACACCGGGATTCGTGTCTGTTTATTACGACTGTTTATTACGAATCACACCTCTTTTCGCGAGTGTCTTGTGACGACACTCGCAGGATGGAGTCAGACGGAATTGACTCCATTTTAACCCAAATGGGCTTTCCGTAACGACGCTGAGAGCCCTCTTGTGGCAGAAAATGGACATGGCTTATAAAAAAAACACATTGTTTCCCTCTTTGGGGGAACTAACATTTTGATCTTTATAAAACGCATACAGCTCTTGTTGTTCCCTAAACTGGTTTATAATTACTGCCTGAAAAAAACTTATCGGCAAATGCAATAATGTCTTAAATTTTCTTTGATGGCTTCGAATGGCACATTTATTTTTAGCCAAATAAATTTTAAAAATTGTGCAAGGTCGAGGCAGCTCGGTTTCTTTTCAAACGAGAAATGGTAATATTGACACGAGTTGTGGGGCTTTCCAACTGCAGAAGGAGATAAAACAGCTCATAAGGTAAGCAACTCGAGGACTGCGCAGACAGATGTGGACGGACCCCTACGCAAGCGTTCTGTTGACCCCTAGGAAAGGCCTCAGTGGGCTCCCAGGTGAGGCTATGCCAGAGGTGTGCAAGGGCGGGAGCCGAGATAGCAAAATATTGGGGCAAGGCTGGAGATTGGAAGCCCATGAAGAAACTCCTCCAGATGTTCAGCCAGGCTCAGGAATGGCACTGGCTGCGGCAGATATTTGAGCTGACAGCGTCCCTTCCTGCCCTCCACCCCCCCCGATTCTCCGAGCCGTGCGCTGTCGCACGGTCGCACTGATTGTCCTTCTCTGAACCGCCACAGCAGAGCGGCAGACTGGCTCTCAGCCTCCGCTTCATTGGATTCACGCTCCACCAATCGGCTGGAATGCGCGTCACACGGCACTGCAGACAATACCCTCGTTCCAAGTGGTCCACAACAAACATAGATGGAGAGCCAACACGGGGGACACCAGCGAAGAAAGACTTTGCATTGCCTAGACTACAGTTATGGAAATTAATCCATTTCGTGAAATTATCTTCTGATACGAACAAAAAAAAAATCCTTCAATTAAAGCCTTTAGCTGCATTAAAAAACATAAAACTCAGATTCTACACTCCACTGAAATGTCTACAAATAGTTGCCCTGAATTGAAGTGACCCAGCTATAGAGATTTTTACAAAGCACAGCAGCACCACAGACGCGGGCCAGTTGAGCAGCTGAGAAAATGCAGAAAAACAGCTGTCGCACTGAGGAAGTGAGGGAAACAGGTGGCCTGTTTAAATTGTCAGTAAAGTGTTCAGAGCCAAAGATTGGGTTCACTTCACCTGGTGCCTTCAGTTTCATCAGGTCTGAGAGGAGGCGCCACCTTCCAGCAGCAAGAGTTGTTTCATACGATGCCGGTATGTCGCTTCTGCGCGTGTGTGGGAGTGTGGGACAGTCTTTGCTCCAGCGCTCAGTAGGAGTATCCTCGCTGTGCCTCAACTCTGACCTGCCGTCCCTCCATCAGTGGAGTGTCACACCAACTGCTGTGGTAGAGAGAGTTCCCCCTTCTCTCTCAGCCTCGCCTCCGCTTCCTCTTTCTCTGTCGAACGGGAGGAGGGAGAAGTGCTGCCCACGGGGGGCCAAAATCGACGCTCTGCCCCCTGGCCTCCAACAACCGCCGGCAACCACGGCGCGGACGGTCGTGAGGACCAGGACCAGGCCCTGGATCGCGGAGTGTGACGGACTCCTCCGCAAACCCTGCTGACCCGTCAATGTCATCGTGTTAGAGGCTGTTGTGTGTTTGTGTGTGTAGACTGTGTGTGTCATCGCAGGAGATGGGGGAAGAAAAGAGCGGAGAGGTAGACGTTGTTCTGTTGTGAACAGATGGTTCCTGTGTAATTTTCTCAGCTACTGATCTTTTTTTGATGTATTTAAAAGGGGGTGTCTTACCACGTGATAACAGGTTTGTTTAGATATTTTCTACTAAATCCTTCTGTACTTCTGTATTCCTTTTCGTACAGGAATATATCCAGGAATAAAAATGTAGTATTGTCAGTATTGATTATTTTTTATTATTGTTTAGTATTTTATCGTGTCTTTTAAAAAGGTTTCTTCCAGTATATTTTGTGAAATTTCAAGCTTGTGTAAAAAAGTAATATTAGAAGGTAAAAATATCACAAAATAGGTGCAGAAGTGTTTGGGTAGTCGATGACAAGGGGGCTTGAATTTGAGCAAGGTCAAAATCTACCAGAAACACAGGACGCTTTATTGCTGTACACTTGGTTATATACAGGCTGCCGCTTTAATTTGAGGACTACACTCCCATTCAAGCAAAGGGATATCTCGATGGATCCTCTTGGTGGGCAAGCAGTGTAGCTTTCGTGGATGAACGCTGAACTATATCAGCCACAATGGAAAAGCAAGAACATTCAGTCAAATGAGTGGGATCTGATAAGGTGCTAAGGTATCAGTTTATCTAGATATGGGGATCTGCTACTGCTAAGCTTAAAAAGTTTTGTTTAGCAACTGGTACAGAAAAGTGTCCTCCTGTTTCAGTGCATTTCTTTAATTGCAAGCCTTAATGGTCCCCTTACACGTGGAACCAGTCTGGGGGTGGAGCCAGGTTGAGCTAGCTTGGAGGCGGAGTCAAGGCTGCAGGAATCAGCCTGTCGTGAAGCTGGGTTTGCTGAGGTCATCATGGGGGTGGAGCTAGGTTGTCTTGAGCTAGCGTGGAGGCGGAGTCAAGGCTGCTGGAATCAGCCTGGCCGTGTTTGCTGAGGTCATTATATGGAGCTAGGTTAGCTGCAGTCAGTGTGGGGTGGAACCAGGCCAATACTGGGACTGCAGAAGGATGGCCCTGCTACACCCAGACTGGAGGCATACCAGGAGCGACCGCATCCTCTCTGCCACTGGAACACAGCTGTGGGGACCCTGGAGCCAGAATGGAGCCGGAGCCAAACGCCCGCGTACTGAGCCCCGGAGAACCTGAATGCAGAGTCAAAACTGCATCAGAACTAGCACTTAAGCCCCGCGTGTCATACGCCCACCTTACAACCTTCCTTGTCCTCAAAGGATGCTCAGAGTCGTGCATTTGCAATTAGCCGCGACTGTCAGCTAATCTAAGTGACGAGCCATTATCCCTTCTCTCCACCTTATAATTATACATCTACAGAGACAAAAAAGCTCATAAGCGCTAGAGGGGAATAAAGGATCTCAGGCGTACATGACTCGTGAAGCGTTCCAAGATATTGCACCCTACCCTCTAATTGTTGTATACGCCATTGTCTTTCCTGCTCCTTGGGCGGGCGAAAGTCGTAGCCTACGGAGTGGTCCACAGCCTGTGGAGTTGTCCTCAGCCGGTGGAGTTGTCCTCAGCCGGTGGAGTTGTCCTCAGAATATGGAGTTGTCCTCAGAATGTGGAGTTGTCCTTAGAATGTGGAGATGTCCTCAGCCTGTGGAGTTGTCCTCAGAATGTGGAGTTGTCCTTAGAATGTGGAGATGTCCTCAGCCTGTGGAGTTGTCCTTAGAATGTAGAGATGTCCTCAGAATGTGGCGTTCTCCTCAGGTGCTGATTAGTGGCAAGCCCCTACTAAAAAGTACAAAGTTCATCCAATCTTTATATTTCTTGAAATGTATCCCCACAGCACACCGACACTTTCATTACTGCTAACTGCTAGACTGCGGTATGAGTCTAATGATTGACTGCATGAAAAATGGTCATCCAAAATTACGAGGACTGAAAAAAGGGGGGATACCTCTTGTCAAACCCCGTTTTTCAATCATAAACGGCAGGCTTAGAAAGACAAAGGGCTGGTGAAATACAGATACCAGGGTGCCGTGTTTCTGACCGCAAGACAGAGTTTGTTTCCCGCGTTGAGCGTAGGAGGGGACCGAAAGTCCAGTGAGACACAGCCGTCTCTCCCTGGTGATGCTAGCATCCCGCAGTAGCTGAAGAAATGGTGAGGTCGCGTCAGAAACATTTTTCACCCCTGGCACTTCACCTTGATGCACAAATGTAAATGATTACACCTATAATGGGAGTGAACGCACAAATGTCAGATAGTTCCGAGCAGATGTGAGTCATTCCCAGGGTCGCGACATCTCGTTACTCTCGGTGGATGAGCTCAGGCAAGCGATGCCCCAAAACACATTCTTCCAGGGACTGACTCCATGATGCTAACTGATATGAATCATAAAAATTAATATTATGACTTTTTAAAAGATTAAAGGCACTTCCCCGCCACAGGACACAATGTTTCAGAGCGGCTTTAATCCAATTTGCCAGCAATGATTTCTCATGCTGAATCCCGGGCTTTCAATTTCCAGCTAATAAATGTAAAAATATTCTGGAAAATCAACTGGCAATTGACATTTTGTTTCAGAGGATCTTGCCATCCTGCCTACTTGTTATTCAGGTGGTGACGGCACTTAAAATCTCTCAGTCATTAAACCCTGTATTGTGTCATTTCCTCCTGGCAGTCGCTCGTTTGTCTTGGACCCAGCTTCGCCATCGTCAGGGATTGTTTGTTGCTCTACCAGTTTTCAGTGGCTGAGTCACAGACATCTGTGAGGTGGGGAGAGTAAAAAGGAATTCAGGTAACGTTGAACTGTGGTTGATCTTTTTTCTTGAGAAATCATGACTGCTCTTGCGGTCATCTCAGCCTGATTGACCCTGAGGCTTATTTGGTGTTCTGTTGAGCAGAGTGGTCGACTCCGGTCGGAGGGCCCAAGGTCAGAGCCACCCCCCCCCCAACACCAAGATATAAACACCTGACGGCCCTGCTGCGGCAACAACCATTCCCCATGTCGCCTTCCGCCCTCCTCCAACTCTGAGAGGGAGATCAACTCTGCTGTCACAGAATGAGAGGGACATCAACTCTCCTGTCACAGAGGGAGAGGGAGATCAACTCTCCTGTCACAGAGGGAGAGGGAGATCAACTCTCCTGTCACAGAGGGAGAGGGAGATCAACTCTCCTGTCACAGAGGGAGAGGGAGATCAACTCTGCTGTCACAGAGTGAGAGGGACATCAACTCTGCTGTCACAGAGGGAGAGGGACATCAACTCTGCTGTCACAGAGGGAGAGGGAGATCAACTCTGCTGTCACAGACTCTGCTGAGAGCACTCATCCGAAGAGAGTCGAGAGAGTGGTCATGGGTGTGTCTGAATCAATCATTTGTTGGAGAACTGTTGAGGACATGGCGATGGACCTGCCAGACGCGCTGACTGGTTGGGGGGGCACCCTTCGAACCAGGCGTCCTCCTTAGCCCTGTCTCCCTAGTTTGCAACCCTCAGAGGGCAACGTGTCTTACCTCAGCTGCATAGATTTAAACCAGGAGTCCCTGAGGAGAGGGAACACCGAATTTACTTACAGCAGAGGTCCCCAAACATAGTCCTGGAAAGCCGCGATTCTCCAGATCTCCAAAGTCTCTAATTAACAGAACACTGTGTGCCTGGGCCACTCAAGCATCTGCACAAACGACAATTCTCCATTCTCCAGCGCTCTTTCTGATCCCTGGTCAACCACAGTGGTCCTAAAGTCCAGTTCCAGACAGCCCCAATCCAGCTGGTTTAATATCCCACCCTAGTTTGGACGATTTGAGATTATATAATGCTATTATGAACTGCCCTCACCCCTTACATTATCCGGATCACGTTCTGCGGTCTTTGATCCCAGTTTTCAACAACAGCTGTCTTAGTTGTCAGTGAGTCAGGTGATTTAGGGTTGGCTAGACAACCAAATGGGCCGGAGCTTTCCACGGCAAGGGTATCAAAAGTGTTTAATTAGATAACGAGTCATTCGGGGTCTTTAGGTGAAACAACATGCTAAGTGCAAATGTTTAAAATGCATTATAAGCACAGAGTGAAAACTGCAGACAATAAGACGTGTTGTACATGGTTTTATTCAGTTTTTAGCAGTTGCTTTGACAACTAATCTGCCATCTTAACATGCAATTGAAAGGTACAGCGTTAATTTTGATGCATTAGTTGGTAAACATTAAAGAACTGATTTGCAGTAATGATGGGTGCCGCGATGTCGTTCTGCAAGAGAAACCCTACACAGATAATCTTACCTTATTAACATTTTCCAAGTGGACTCTGTACTAATTTAGCCTCGGCGATCATTCAATTGGTTCAAGTTTTCTTTAATTTCGTTACTTTATAAATGTCAAATATTTTCCTTTCCGATAATTCTGCATAGGTCACATTTGAAGAAACACAACATGAAATGTAATCCAGATAGATGACCACAGTTTTAAATAATGCGTTTTATTTTTATAGAGAAGTTCCAAACCTATCCGACTAACTAGGGTTTGTATATTACAGTTTATTACAGTATGGTTAAAATCACGCAAATAATAATTAGCTATATTTTAAAAAAAAACAAAAAAAAACAAAACAAAAAAAAACTTCCAGCCTAACCCATGAACATCCCTCAATTTTCGTACAGATAAACGTACAGAACCAGTCCAGAACCAGTACAGAACCAGTACAGAACCAGTCCAGAACCAGTACAGAACCAGTCCAGAACCAGTCCTAGGAGGTCTGTTCTAAGCACGTTTGATTTTGCATCAAAACAGGAAAAATCGCCGGCAGAATATAGCAGAATATTGCCTGAAACAGGAGCGTTACTTTCCGAACAGACACAGTTCAGATTTTACAAGAGGTCTCCTTCACCACTTTAAACTTCTCAATTCCCAGTTTTCATTTCTTTTCTCAGCTGTTCTGGCCCACCCGCCTCATGCAAGCCCATTCCGTGTTTTGTAGCCCCGCGTAATGACTGGAGAAAATGAGCGCTTGGGAGACAGAGCGACTAGCTCAATAAGCCCACCTTTGGGCCAGCCTGTGCACCCGAGGAGCGTTTGTTGAGTGGCTTTCTGCGGTGTCCAACCACCTCTACGGTGAGGCAGCGGCACGCTAGGCGTGGATCCGTATCGACGGTCTCTGCCGCAGTCCTGTCGTGACACTAGTGCTTTTGCAGGACTGGCCTCTAAACCTCTGTCCAACTGTTCCTGCCTAGATCGGATTTTTCTCTCTCCCCTCTCCTCCAGAGGCCTGTTCACAGGGTGGTGATGACACCAGTTAACTCCCCTTCTCTAGCATACTGAAAAGGCACCCTGCTCCGTATTGTTATAATAATGAGGCAAGATGAACACATCACAAGTGTGGGTTTTAATGTGCCAGGATAAGTCACGCAATAGGCTTTTGTTTTACAGGAAAAAAAAAATAATATATATATAAATTTATATTGAATGAAATCAATCTTTACATGTTAGGTGATTAAGCGAGTAGATAAATAGGAGCTAGGAGTTTAGAAAATGTTTAAAGCCAAGCATTCTTAACCGTGAACCCAAGGAGTCCCTATGTACGGAAAATGCCTCTTTCGCTTATAGTCAGGGAGAGAAAGTCACGCTTTTCTCAACGGTCCTCTTGCACTTCTCGCCCAAAAAAAAAACACGCCCCCCGATGAGGCACCCCTGTACTGACCGCTTTCTGTAAGCACCCTTCGCCCCAGCCCTCCTCCAGCCGTCTCTGTGTGAAACGGCTGTCCATCCTCTAACAGTCGGTGACCACTTGCTTTGAACCATTCTGTACTTTTTGCACCCCCCACCCCCCCCGCCCCAACCTGTAACCAGATGATAAAAGGAAAGATGGACCTATACAAAAGTTCATCCGCCATCAGCATTGTCCCTCCCCCATCGGGGTAACACAAAGGGAGGGGGCCCTTCCTTCGGGCTCCTGGCAGGGACGATTATTTGGCCTTCTCTGAGGGGTAAGTAATGGTCACGGGGTCGGTCTGGACAACTGCATCAGACTGCCGTTTCGGACTCTGCGTGGGGAGAAAAGTCAGGCGCTCAGCAAACCGGGGAAACAGACAAAAACGCACCAAGGCATGTCTATGTGCAGGCGGCGACCCTGTTTCTCAAACACGCATTGTGTCTAAATGTGAAGCAAGGCAAACACAGCAGGGAAAGCTGTGTACCTGCATGTAGAACGTGTAGGCCCTGGACCTGCTGAGTGGTTCAGTCGCTAAACGTGCTCCTCAGAGCGCAGACAGGGCCCTATGCACTGGATTCCCCAATTCAGCTCAGGCCATTTGCCGATTGTGACCGGGAGAACATATCTGGCACCAGCAGGCTAGAAGTGCAGTGCACTGTACCAAAGACGACTAGGATTGGATCGACTAGCCAAACTTCCGGACCCTCCCTGCGTGTGGAAACGGGATTCTTAGCAATCAGCCGATTAACGCAACTGGCGCAACTGACAATTCCAAAGTTGGGGGGAAAAAAACGGTACTCAACGGAACTCTCCTCAACGGTACTGCGTGCGTCGCCGCTGTGCTCTCACGGTCACAATCGGCTACTGACAGGAACAGGATTTGAACCGGCAAACTCCAGCACATTGTGCTCAGTCTGCGCTTGAGCAAACACCTTTACAGAGGGGGCCACTCTGGGGGATGTGCGCTCTTCTCCCGATATGACTTTTTAAAAATAAGACTCTCTCTGTCCTCTATTACCGTACTGTACTTCTAGGGCTTTGCTGCTGCCACCTAGTGGAGAGAACGAACTGTAGCAGAAAGATCTCTTTTGCGTTTAATGGTGAAAAACAAACAGCGCGTAATAACGGTTGAAGAAAGCACCAGGCGTTTGACTCACCAGGCTTTTGAAGAACATGTGGATGGAGTTCCTCTTCTCCAGTTTCCGACCGACGCCGGCGGCGGGGTCGTCGCCGCTCTGAGAGGTCTCCGGCGCTGACCGGTTGTCCGGGGCGACCTCGGCGCCCTTGGCTTTGGGTGCAGCTTCCTGTTTGCCACTCTTCTTTTTCTCAGCATCGGTGACGGGCTTGGGCTCCTCCTTCACCTTGGCGCTCGGGACAACCTCAGGCAGGGGGGGCGCCTCCGGCGGCCCGTCCGGCTTGGCTTTCACCTCAGGGCTCTGATGGGGGGAAACGTCAAGCCTATAATGTTATTCCTATTGGACCGGTATTCTGATATCTCTTAGCTGCAAAGCGCTATACAAAAACTGAATACAAGAGTTTAAGGAGTCCAACGCATGACTTGGAAAATATCTTGACAAAAACTGTATTGATAAATACCAACAGTATAGACAGTAGAGTTTCTTTCTTCAGAGACAGGGCACGCTGTTGTTTATTCACTGTATGCGTAAAGTAAAGCTCAGAAGAAGTCCCCTGCCCCAACCCACCCCATCTCTGTGCCAACAAAGTTTTACAGGGGAAACACTGAATACATTATATTAGCCATGTAACACGTTTTGCTTTTTTTTCTCTCTCTCTCAGTCCTCGAGAATTAAGTCTTCACAGTGAGTTTTTTGCATCACTGACACTGTAAAAGAAATGGCGACCCATCAGCCAATCAGAGAGCAGATTCTGGGAGGGCCGAGGCCAGCAGACTGTGCTTTGGAGTCTCTATTTCTAGAACACAGACATGGGAAAGCGGTTCACAGGTTGGCTCTTAGTTCCAGCTGATGTGAAGCCTTTAAGCAGACCTCAGCAGCCAATGGGATTGCTCGACAAAAGCAACAGATCAACCCATGAAAGT
Organism: Hiodon alosoides; assembly: GCA_025775065.1. Taxonomy (NCBI): domain Eukaryota; kingdom Metazoa; phylum Chordata; class Actinopteri; order Hiodontiformes; family Hiodontidae; genus Hiodon; species Hiodon alosoides. The sequence continues at coordinate 18,575 of JAOYSI010026245.1, read as the reverse complement.
AAACTGCAGCAGGTCCGGGCTGGTTATTTGATTAAGTCCAAACAGTTATTAGAGAGTTGGAATTAAATCCACACTGGATTTTAAGAATCTGATCCCTGAGAGGTTGTTATGGCTCATGTCTGTTTTTGATTGTATTTATTTTAAAAAGAAAACTGAATTTACACACTATGCAAAGAAGCCTGCATTAAAACAACTCTGACAGAGTACATATTGTTGTTTTAACAATGGCCTTTTTTGCTGTGCAGACAACGGCAATATAACTGCTAGATGCAATAGCCAAATAATCTCTTACTGGTATTTCAGCCATTTTAGACAGACCCTAATCTCATAATCTGTTTGTGAAAAAAAGACCTAGTAAATATGGAGATTGAGTTTTTCTGGCCTGTTGTCGTTTGAAGTCACTGGTTTAGTCAGCACAGCTCATGGTGAAGTGTGTTTAATTAATGATCATGTTTGATGGGAAGGCAGAAATCATTGCCTCGTTTTAGTAACGGTAGCCTAGGTAGACATATGTTTATTTTAGTGATTTGTTGCGTGGAGCAAATGAGGATTATTCAGCATACACTGCTCAAAGAGCACCACCTAGAGGCTTGTATACATAATGCAGACATGCCTTTGTCACTGAATGATGAACCTCATGTCATGAGATGAGCAGTGTTAAAGGGCTGGCAGGTGCTCGTATTTACCGGGACGTCAGTGCTGACAGGAACACTGTTTCCACATGCTGAGACGACCGGGGCCTTAGGGGCACGTGAAGCTTGAGGAACCTCAAATTCACATCACTCTGTTACCATCCCACACACATCACGGTGATTAGTCTTATTTAAACTACATTGGAAAGAAGCCTCTTCCATCCTTACTTTGGACTTCATGCGAGAAAGGAAGTTGGACTTCTTCTTCTCTTCCTGTTTCGGTGGCTGCTCCGGCTGCACAGGGGCCTCCAAGGTGCTTGCTTTTGAATCTCCTCCCTTTAAGGTTTAAGAATGACAGGAAGGGGGGGGGGGGGAGAGCATTGTCACCGTCGGCCATTAGGGCTCTAGTGTCAGGCGTGGCAGTTTCCACCTGAAAGCA
>JAOYSI010026226.1:0-29355 GCA_025775065.1 Hiodon alosoides | reverse complement strand
CCCCCCCCCCCCCCCCCCCCCCCCCCCCCCGCGCCCCCCCCCCCCCCCCCCCCCCGCGGAGGTTCTGGTTCCATTATATTATAGTTTTTTAGGACAAATAAAGATAAAACTTAAAAACGCATTGGAGCTTTTCAGCCAAGGTACTCCACAAATGAGATGTGGCAGCCAGTGAGATTTTCTGTCGAAATGTCTGCCTCTGTGTCGTTTTGAAGAGTTAACAGATCATCTACCTGCTAATCCGGTTTTACGTCCATGGAAAGACCGTTCGTGTTTGTCGATACACGGACAAAGGAAAGTGACTGAAATGACTGTTCAGACAGTACATTGTTTTCTGCTGTCAGTTTGTGTCTTCTGGAAGTTGAACTCCATGTTTGAAAATGTAGAACTGTAGTAATTTTCCGGCTGATATCCTATGTTTTTATTGCATCGGTCCAAATATTAAATCAGGCCTTGTAAAGACTTTAATAGGGCACAACAGATACTCAGACCAATGTTAAACAGACACCAGCCAGCTCCTTTAAAAGACAGAATTAGGGATGCGGTCTTAGTGCATCTGCCTGGAAGGCCACTAGGATCTGGCTTCAGGCCTTAGGCTTGGCCAGGGTAAAAAGTGACTTCATGAGCCTCCTTAAGGAGGATGTCCTCTGCCCTGTTGTCGAGGGGGAAGGTACTGGCATCCGGATGCTGGCCAGTCGTGTCCTAATGACTTTTCATGATGGTCTTTAATTGCAAAATGGAAGAAGCCTTGCGGTTTTTGCTCCCGTTCTTTTTCACACAGACTTGGAATAGGCTATTTCTGTCAAAAACAAGAACTGACTACAGTTAATGTTCTGTCCTCCCAACATGTTTCATCCATGTTTTTGAGTCATTTGCAGCGGGTGTGGATGCAGATATAAATAATTAAATTATTACGGATCAATTTGATCTGATAGAGAAAACATGATCGTTTTACATAGGTGCATTGAGTTAGTTTACAGTAGACCTGTGGGGTTATCCTTTCATTTTAAATTGATTGCTGGGTGGCAAAGAAATTACGTTCAGTTTTTTGAACCAAGCCGATTACATGTGGACAAAATTGATTTGGATGTGGTATGAGTATTACATTGTATTAGGCTTACGGAATGAATAGGTATGCGTTTTTTTCTCAGCATGAGGGTGACTAATTCAGTTATCCCCAAGTAAGCCTAGCCTTAGAAGTAATCCTTTTTATCCACCTCTCAGGTATTCTTATGCGGCAATTTACAAGCCACAAGCCATACCTTAATCTCAGCCCACCTGCAAAAGGTCAGCCATGACAGCAGGCAAGGTTCCAGTTTTAGGAATCCAAATACATAGCCCTTGTTTGAATACAGCATTTTACCGCATTAAACATCAGGGTCGATCGTGAGTTACAGTAGCAGGACATCTATTTTGTAGTACCACTGTTATTAAAATGAAAACAACCGAATAGCAAAGTTGTACGAGTTGTGGAGATTCTAATATCAGCATTTTCGTTTTAGGTGAAAGAGGTGACAGTGGAGAGAAGGGTGACAAAGGGGAGAAAGGTGACAAAGCCGGAAAGACAGGTATTTTTTATTTATTTTTTACTGAAATTATTTTGTTTTAATAATTAGGGACGCTGCAACCAAATGTGACAAAATTTCTCCAAACCAAAATGTTACAAATGGCGAGTGCGCTTTAGAGACGGCTAACAGCTAAGCATGCTATTATGTGTTTAAGGACAAAACCATCAGACCGTACGGGATCAAACTGTGTCTCAACCAAGTCCCTTTGCCCTTGGGTCAGGGGGATGTCACACATGAACTCGGAGTTCTGTCACTCCACGCCGTTTCACAGCAACGCTGAATGCTAAGCGCTATCCTGACCTAAATCACTTGCACTTTGCAGTTTAATATATTCACTGCAGGGGCTGGAGGATTTTAAAAAGGTGGGCACCGAATACAAACAAGGTTTCAGGACTGTGGGATGACTCAACTGAAGACCTCTTACAAAGATCCACAACAGACCGTGCTCTTGCACAAAGGACTTCATATGCTGGAGAGCAAGTGTGAATTTGGAATGCTCGTAAAACAGCTTGGATCACTGAACTCGTGAAATCTTTGCATGAAATAGGAGCTAATTTGTTAAAACGGCTCCAACAATTTGTGTACCTTTTGTATTTTTTTAAATTATGTTTTTATTATGTGCTTTTTATGACAGGTGAATTATTTTAGTGAACCCAAAATGTGTTTTCATTCAAGGAAAGAACACAAACCCAACCTAAGACTTTCCTTGAGCTGGATATATTATTATTTCTGTATGACATCATTAAAACCATTTTGGTAAGATGAGTGCTGGAATAGTATGCTATAGATGTGTCGGTTCCAAACATCTGAAACATATTTTGCTCTATTAGGTATGAGGAAAGATCAGTGACTCCGTATTTGAAGCCTCGTGATTTAAGGGGATAGAGATTTTTTCCCCTTCCTCTTTAATAGGTTCCATAAGCGTCGACAGTGGATGCAAATGTATGAATGGGTGCTGAGGTGTTGAACCAGGCTTTAGTCCCTCCGGTTGATGGCCTATCTTTTCTCAAAAAGCCCCGAGCCTCAGTGACCCCGGTTGTTTAACTCGTCTCGCTTGGTGTTTCTGAGTTACGGATGACACCTGTGCCTCTAACACCAGGGTGAAGGCAGGAGGTGCAAAGTGACCAGCTGCAAAGTGTGTGTGTGTGTGTGTGTGTGTGTGTGTGTGTGTGTGTGTGTGTGTATATGCGCGTATGTCTGCCTTTGTGTGTATGTCTGTGTGCTTGTGTGTCTTTCTGCATGTTTGTCTTTGTGTGGGTGTGTGTGTGCATGAGTGTATGCACGTATGTCTGCTTTTGTGTGTATATCTCTGTGCTTTTTTGTTATTCTGCATTTGTGTGTTTGTGTTTAGGTGTGTGTGTGTACATCTGTGTGCTTGTGTGTTATTCTGCGTTTGTGTGTGTGTGTGTGTGCGCGTGTGTGTGCGTGTGTATGCATGGATGCATATTTATGCATTTGTGTATGCGTGTGTGTACACCTGTGTGCTTGAGCGTACTTCTGCTTTTCTGTGTTTGCGTGTGTGTGTGTGTGTGTGTGTGTGTATATGCGTATTTATGCTTTTCTGTGTTTGCGTGTGTGTACATCTGTGTGCTTAAGTGTATTTATGAATTTCTGTGTTAGCATGTCAAAATTTGCCCTCTGTAATTCCCACTGTGCCACCCTTCATTCTTGTTCCTCCCTTTTAGGACAGGGGTTTTTGACTTTGATACGAAACACTAAATGTTTGAGAAAACTAAGCTTATTCAGTCAGTGTGGCAGGTTATGTTATTCTTCACCCACCTTCCTGTCCCTTCAACTAAATCCACCATAGAAAAATGTCTGTTTTGGTAAATTCACACACACACACACACACACACACACTCACCCACAACTGTGGATAATTAGAAAAACGGGGGGAGGGGGTTTGGCTAAAGAAACAGATTTTACCAGGCAGAACACATTGACTGCATCACACCATCAGTTTTTTTTCTTGACAGAAGTCACCCCCCCTCCCACATTGGTTGAAATATGACAGACAGAAGATAAACACAATTCTTTATCCAGCTATTGAATATTGTCCTACATGACAATTTAATGTCCGTGATAAACAAGCTAATGTCTTTAGTCCCATGTGAATTTAACACACTGCATTGGTCAACAAAAACCAATCTGTTTAAGTCACTTTCTCTGTAGCAGATTACTTTTGAACGTATTGACAAAATAATTTTCTTATCTTCCCCTGCTAGGGAACAACGTTTTATTTTCTCAAATAAAAATCACAGCTCAACATTGTGAACCCAAAGAAATTACATCAATATCGTGTAGAAAAAACTGGAAAAGGTGTTTTTATTTAATTTATTATTAGTCGGAACATTTTGCTGGGTTTTACTTGGCAGTAAAAGAAGCAAGTTATAAACTTCAGTGCTTAACTGTACTGCTTTTATGAAGTGAAAAGAATTTTGTTTCAAATTTTTCATTTACAATTCACCAGTATCTCACTGTTCTATATGTTTATGTCTTTACACATGGTTTTTGGATGTTAATATACAAAGACAATATTTTTTGTACCACAATAGTTGTAGTTTTAGTTTATGTATAATCTCAATTTATGCTCGGGGATTTTGCGTGTGATATTCAGCTAAACTTTTTTCATTTTTTTAACAAAATTTTACAGCTTTTATGTGATATATCGAGGATCCATAATGCCCCACCGTGCCCAGGCTCAGTGCAGGATTACTCAGAGGATGCAGGCTAACCCAGGTTATGTGGAAGTGTACCGTGTTCACCCATTCCGGAGCCCCTCTCCAGGCAGGCCATTGCACTTTGATTAATGGAGCCAAGTACAAAACGGCAGTACTGCATTGTGGGATGCGAATGGAGGGCTGTGGTGGCCTTCCTCAGGGGCTGGAGCCAAGTTCAGTGAGTAGTTCCAGGGCCTTTTTACTGGACTGTAGATTATCAGATTAAGATAAAGATGAAGATTAAGACATTTCCTTATGTCTTAACGGGGAAAGACAATGAAATAGTGAAAAATATAGTGTTTTCTTGCTCTCGGTTTCGAAAGGCTCTTGATTCGGGGGTAAGGATGACCTTCTCTAAATTAGAGGGAGCCCGTGGAGGGGAAATAGACGGTCAAAGTGTTTGTTTTGGTCAGTTTACCGCTAGATAGTGGATCTCCTGGTTTTTCGCCTAACTTTATCTCAGGAGATACTGCACATATCCAATTTATGGTTGCCTGTCCAGATTATTTTTTATACAAGTACAACAGCAAAACTTTTCCGATTTGGGTCTGTACCTTCCACAGAGCGTAGAATTCTGACCCTGAGTTTGTGTATCATCCTGCTACAGTAGGATCAATTTACTGTAGCAGTGTTTTATGCATGTTGTGGTCTTTTATTTTATTCTTTTATATTGTATAATTTCCTCACGAAACTCTTATACAGAGCCTATCATTTGTACAGCTTGATGTTTATTGAATCGACTTAGGTTAAGCAGACCCATCTTGAATGGCATGGTTCGAAGCCTTAACCACCATGCTCCATGTTGCCAAACAACATAACTTAAGGCCTTGGGCCCACGGATCTCTGCACTCCAGAAACCTCTAATTCCCGACCCACTTAGCCCCCTTTCCTATTCAATAGCTTGTTGTAGGCGTTCTTTAACACATGCTCGACACACGCTTTACCAACGTCTTTACACTCGATAGGAGAACCTGGGCATTGTAGTTCTCCTGTTCTTCCATGAGGCTTCTTGAGTAATACAGCAAACAACACAAACTCTCTCTCTCTCTCTCTCTCTCTCTCTCTCTCTCTCTCTCTCTCCAATTTTACTTGAAGTAACTGAACCAATATGGCCGTTTGCTAACATGTTAACTGGCACCATGGTTTAGTTTTTTTCAGTATGTCTGTGTAAATACTCAATCCAAGTCTGAATTCAGGTCTGAAAGTAGCCTGCGCCACAGAGTTTGGATAAAAATGTAATTTTTGAAACATTACATTTTGAATCTTGACTTTGTTTTTGGATAATTTGTGTGATGCCTCTTTAATGATCGTTTAAATTCAGGAGATAGCGATGTGCTAGTTCCTCACATTGAAGTTCATATTTTTCTCAGCCGTTTTTTCGAAGGAGTAATCTTTAATGATAAAGTGAATGTCCCTGCTGCATATCCAACATCTGGCTTTAATCAGCCAGATTGGCGGCATGTTTTACGCCAAGAGTTGGCCCGCATCTGCAAAACATTTACAGGATGCTCCTCTGTTCTTTAAGGGCTAATCCTGTAGGCTCTTATTCATCTGTTCGAAGTGCAGCAATATTAGTATTTTAATAAGCTATATAAAGTTAGAATCACAACGTGTTTTCCTATTTAAAAAAAAGTTTAATTAATTTCTACAACCATGACCAGGGTAAATGTTAGTCCAAACTTTTGAATCATTACATTTACAATGTTCAAGAAGGCCAATAAGCACACTGGCATGAGGCCATCTAGTTCAAACACTTCTTAGCAGTCATTACATTACAAGTATTTTTTTAATAATGTGTGTGTTCTTGTATTTCTTTACCATGGAAATACCGGTACGTCAGTATCGCTGTATATAACCCTGACTTTATCGGAGTCCAGTCAAAAGTAAAGCAAAAATCTCCATTGACTTCACACAACTAGATCTCTTCCTGTAAATTTAACACAAACAAAGAACAGAAAGCCATTGACTGGATATTAATGCCTACATAATTCTAATTAAAAACGAGAAAAAAAATCTTCACTAACTGAACCCTACTGTAAGTAGATTTCAGTCATGGATTTTAGGTATAATTAGGCAGGTTGTTGTATGCTGGGCACGTTGGTGGGTATTTTGAGTTTAGGGGATCTTCTTTCAGCATTGTGTGACCTCATCAGACAGTGACTTGGGCACCCCGTCCACCGTCTGTGTGTGTGTGTGTTCTGTGTGTCACAGTGGAGGAGGCCTTGGTGAGGCTGGTGAATGGATCGGGCCCACACGAGGGACGGGTCGAGGTGTTACACGAAAAGCGGTGGGGCACCATCTGTGACGACGTGTGGGACAAAAAGGACGGCGACGTTGTCTGCAGAATGCTCGGCTACAAAGGAGCCAAGGAAGTTCACAAAACAGGAAGGTTTGGCCAAGGTAAGAGCTTACATCTGAAACATCCACCGTTGTACAATCCATATAAAGCAATAAAATATAGCCAGGGGGTTTTTTGTGTGTGTGTGTGTGTGTTTCTGTTTACAGTGTGTCAATCCGAAGAGAGTGAACTCGAACTCGAACTCTCCATAAAATACAGAGCTATTGAACATACATAGCCCAGCCAGGGAGGCTACTGCTTAGCCTCAACAAGAAATGTTTTTGGCTTCAGGCACAGAATGTTCTAGTCTGAGCTGATAACAGCTTAATCCCCCCACCAAGGCAAGTGGAACAATGCAACACCACGGTTTAACAAAGACCACAGTACTATTCTGTTTTTCGAAACTTTGTCGTGGAGTAACTCGGAATACGTATTTCCATCTCCAAATCGGCGATTTGAAGTACATACTGCAACGTCAGCGTGCTCAGGGGCTGGAACATAATCCACAATAATAACGAGTCAGTTGCTTCCAGCAGCTGCTCTATGTGGCTGTCACCACTATTCACTCTTCTGCTTTGCTTAGGAACAAGGGTGCGTTTAGGTTTCATTCCATTCTTCAGAACATGGCCGTTGTGGCAGTAGTATGTATAGCATGCTGTGTCTGAACGCTGGACCTTGAACTCTGTTGGAAGGATGAGTATCGTGTTAAAATATCCCAAGTGGGTATTTAAATTGACAGCCATCGGGAGAGAGAGAGAGAGAGAGAGAGAGAGAGAGAGAGAGAGAGAGAGAGAGAGAGAGAGAGAGAGAGAGAGAGAGAGCGAGAGAGAAAGAGAGAGAGGGCGAGTCAGTTTAGTGTTGTTTAGACTTTGTGGGCTCATGAGTCATTGTGAATAGCGAGGACATTTTCTCATATCCATCAGCAAGCTTTTTGGCAGCTCGAGCGCAGAGTTAAGGCCTTACTTCAGTTCAGCTTTGGAGATGCTGTTGAGTGAAGCCATAGATGTCCAAGCTTCTTTACAGTAACTTCACTACAGCGTTCTTTTCTTGGCCCCTAAGAAATAAATCACCAACTCTCAATCTCTCTTCGGTGTCTTTGATGTCCTCTTGTATCCCCTTTAATTGAGATCCCACTTGGAGTCACAACACGGTTAGTTTAAACAAGTTATTTTTAAAACTGATTTGAAAACTGTCTGATTCACAGCCTCACAGGTCAAGAAAATGCTCTTCATAATGCCATGTACATTCGACGCTCACGTAGATCCAAATGGTCTGAAACGGCTGGCGAAGTACTGCGATTCTGCTCAAGACTCAAAGCAGGGCTCCGAATAAACTCTCATGAGGTCTGTCCAAGCATACTCTATAACATGGAGTTGTGCTTTGGGGGATTCTGCACATCTGTAAACTCTCATTATGGACTGGCATGAGTGATCACCCTGTTATACTTCATAAGAAGCATATTTTACATTTGCATACTTGCTCTAGCAAGCAGAAGGTACCCTCTAGCAATGAGGCGACCAAAAGTAAAACACATCTGAAATCTGAAATTAATTAAAAATAAGGAAAAAGGCACTCTTCATCAATGCTAAGAGAAGAATGTTTAGTCCAGCAGAAACTCTTGGCAAAGGATAGTTACTATTAATGACTTGCACAAAAAATTGCTCCAATGAAATCCGAATTCAGAGAGGTATCATAAATCCCGTCGTGAAAAAATTCAAAATTGTTAAATTCTGGCCATTCTTAAAAATTTGGCCATTCCTAAAACATGTCGCCCTCCTTTTGGCCTTCCTGGAAGTCATAATTTTTGATCAACACATTATATGAACCAATTATACTTTATACTTAATGTAATTTATTAAGGAAGGCTGCTGACACAGAATTACTCTGGTTTGGTTACATAGCATCCGTATAAATACGGATTACGGATGGATTTTGCTGATAGCATCATATAATTCGTATAGTTTCAGCAGCTATACCTTCTACAATAGCATTTTATCGTGGACGATGGACTCATGCCTTGGGATGAGTAACAAATGGTAACAAAAAGCTGAGAATGTAGGCATGCACAGGAAATGAATAACAAGCCGTCCTAACTCCAGTTTGGTTTTGAGTTTGACAAGAAACATAACAAAAGGATGGGGTCTCCTGTGTGTGTGGGCTACGAAGGTCTGCTTTTAATAAATTTAGTACCACAGTAAGCCCAGTTTCTGCAGAGGTCTTTCGCCAGAGGTTCAGTAATGGCAACTGGCCGCCATACATAAATGCCTGTGATTACAGAACCTGAAACCCTCTCCAAAAGTTCTCCACCATGGAGCCACTGTGTGTGTCATCCTACTGCCAGATCTCTGCCCCAGGTCGCTGCTTCCAAAAGCTCTCTGTGGATACAAATGTCAAAAGCGTTTCAGCAGTCTGAGGGTCTTGAGTTTACGCCAAACCCTTAATTGCTTAGTTAATCACTGAATCATGAAGAAAAACCACCCTGTCCTTTTTAAATCTCGAAGACCCTCCTCTGCCCCCACCTTTTCTTCTCTTGATTTGATCGTTATTCACAGTACATGTCAGTTGAAGTTAAATTCTCTCTGAAAAGATTTGGTTTTGAATAAATCAGGAGAAAAAAAAGAGCTGTTGGAACACATGGTTTCTGTCAAGTTTTGGGTTACTTGCTGGTTTTCCTCACTCCTCGAACCCCACCCCACAGGTTCTGGCTTCATATGGATGGATGATGTGGCCTGTGTGGGGACAGAGGACATCATTCACCAGTGCAAGTTCTCCGGCTGGGGGCGGACCAACTGTGGGCATGTGGAGGACGCGGGGGTCACGTGCAACACTTAACCCATCCTCCTACCACCCCAGACCTGTGGATGTTCTTGTCATCACTTGCGGAGCGGAGTGGACGACAGATTATGTTTTCTCTACATTGCTTGCACCTGCAGAACACCCCCAAAACCCATTACCTTCCTCAGCCGCTGCCCTGGGCAATTGAAACAACAGTGCGTCCCAAGCACATCCAGATTTCAGACTCTAAGGAAGGGACCTGGCCAGCAATCGCACTTGCTAAGTATTACATTGTTACATTATTACACAGACTGGCTCCTGCCACATCGGGGCCAAACCAAAAATCCTGCTTCAGCCTACTAACACTGGCTGAAGCTGCCACAGAGGTTAGAGTCAGAACAAACTCCTGCCTTTCGTAAGCTAATGAGAGGGTCGGCACTGGCCAGATAAACAATGCGTTCAGTGCACCTTACCGGTGCCTCTCATTCAAAGTGTAAAGAGAAAGAGGCTTTGCTGGGGTGACAGCGTTGGCTGGTCTTCCACCCATCTCCGTGGCCAAAAACACTGTGGGCCTGGACAACACTAACCCGGTGGGATGGGTCTGCTCTGATGTTCTTTGAAGCTCGACGCCAGAACAGTGCTGGAGATGGGCTTATGTATTCTCTCATTTTACAACTGCAACCGCCAAAGACAACATCTTCTATCTGTATTTTCACTTAAAATGTTTATGCACTCCTCTGCGTGCGTATTTGTGTGTGTATGGGGAGGTCATCCTTTTTAATTAAAGTTGGGAAATATCTTGTTTTTTTTTCTTATTACTTCATCATTTTATACTAAAAGAACTCATGAAATATTTTCTTAGAAAACACATACTTAGCAGGAGGTATATATACGTGATTCGTTGTTATTATTCTACTTTGTTTTGTTCAATACCAAGCTAGCTGTGTTCACTTAAATATGTCATATTTTTCTTGATTTGGAATTTGCAAGTTTGGATTCTGCCTGTTCAGATTTCTGGACTGTGCTTACATGTAATTTTCATGGCAACGGAGATTATTTCGTTCACCCTTTCACACTAGTTTACAATAGGTTGTTGAGGGTATTATCCCAAGTGTGCCAGATGGTGTAAATTTGTTTTGTTACAATTATACTATACACCCTGGCCCCATGAACAGACCTTCAAATAAAACACTCCAAGCCATAATGCTCAGAATGTCCCGTAAAACTTGAATGAGCAACCAGTATCAAAAATCATTCTAAATCGTCCAAGGTTTCAATTCAGCTCATAGCACAAGCTAATTGTAAACAGGAGAGAACTGTCTACAGGGAGTCTACAGGCTTCCAGCGTTGTCGAGAGGGACACACCCCTCCTCCTAACCTCTCTTCTTGGCCTTTCCAAATTGGGGAGAAAGTAAAAAATATTAGCGATTCCAAAAAATAAAGCTACTAAATCCCTCGTCAATCAAAAGCATTTGTAAAAAAAAAGGCATCTGTAACCAAATGATTAAGAACAATTTATTTTATGATAAGGTGGTACTAGCCAGCTCTTTAGGACTTGTGAAGGCCAACAGCAGCAGAGCTGTTCACGTTGAATTCTGAAAGCTGACTCAGTCACTGTGGGAGATCATGTGCTGTGCACTTGTTAAGTCAATGGGAGACACATTATGTGATGACAGTGGCTGTCAAGAATGACCTAGAAATGTCACTGGGCAAACCTAAGAGAAAAGTCAAATTGGTTGTTTCTTGTTTGTTTTGATGGAAATTTTAACTATCCGTGACTATCCAGGTGATTTTTCATGTCTCCTCTTTTGTTGTCAAACCTGATCAGAGCAGTATCTAAGGAAACATATCTGAAGAGAACATATTGTTTTTGTATCTTAATAAAATAATCTGAAAACTGTTGTTTATCTGATATTTAATTATTCTTGTAAATGTTAATTTTTTCATATACTGTGGGGATAGAAAATGATGACGGGACCAGGTAAACTTTTTAATATAAAATCATTTTCACAAAGCCCTTAATTCAAGAATTAGGATTGAATTGGTCTACAAAATTAGCCTTGGTAATAAAAATCTAAACTTAAAGCTATCAGTGCCAACTAGTAATCAACTTATGTCAACATAAGTTGCTTAATTTTGCTATCAGGATTTAGTCGTGAACATAAGCGGCCACAGGTGAAGTAATGGTGTTGTTCCTTCTAGCTGTTCCTCATAGCTGGCTAAACTGATTTAGCCGGATAACTCTCTTGGGTTACTTTGACAAAAGCATTTTTCCGTTCCTCAAAGAAAGCTTAAAGGACAGCCAACTGAGTTACCATAGCAACACATCTCTGCTCCAGCTCCAGTTAATTTAACCTAAATCCAGATCTGTGTTAAAAAAAAAAACCATGTACTTTCAACCAATGAAAGCACTTGACACGCCCTTCCCGAAAAGGCAGCACCCTTCCTAACACATAGATCAAGGACTAATTTCAATAAGATTAGCTTTTTTTTTTTTTTTCGTAGGGAAAGGTATCCATTCCCTAATAAACCTACCTGAGTGGCATATTGCCCATACCACCCAGCGCAGCCATACATTGACAGTAATACAGACGGTATGCACAGACCTGCGTTTTGTTTTTGCTATTGGCTCATCCCTATGGCCTATTCGGCGATGCTGAAAAAAATGTGCTAAGCTGCTGCAGGCCGTGCGGTCCAAAGGGTCTATCTTGCTCTTAGGAGATCTCTAAAAGAGAAATACCTAATCATTGCCTGTTAATTGGCTGCAAATGAATTATATCGAACAGATTAATCAGTACAACAGAAGACCATAGTACGATGTATTTTACAAAAGAACATATGATGACAACGCAATAGAGAGCTAGCCATTCTCATGCAGCAAACTCTCGGTCCATTTTAGATTACATTTCTACATGCATACAGATATAAGTTGGGCCTGTGTAAAGTAATTACATTGGGGGTAAATACATACCCTGTATAACACAAAAAAATAATTGAAAGAAACATTTTTTCTCTCTGGCATCTGTAAAAATGTTGCATTTAGTTGTGATAATGCTTTTATATTCCTCAAAACTTGCCATGATAAGCGCTTGCTGGTCAGTCAGGCTGCAGAATATTGGCCTTGCTTTCGACGTCATCTTCCATGAAGATCACCGTTCCAGTGCTCTGAGTTCCTCCCCTCAGAGGTAGCATTTTAAATTCAGCATCTGGATCGTACTGGACTTCTGGTGTGGAGCACAGTTGGCTAACGCTCTAGTGTTATTCTCTTTAGGTTGTGAGTCAGACACAGATGGACAACAAAAAATCCTTTATCTGAGGTACGATGAAAACAACAAGGGGACAGAGCTAGGAGAGAATTATTCAGATACAAAGCCGTAGGTCCAGCTCAACCAGCAACAGGGGCTTAAAGACGGCCTTTCTCTGACTTCAAAGAGCAACGGTTCTGGCCTCAATCTGCAATCTAATTCAGTGATCTGAGAGATCCGGAGATTTATGACGCCTTTTTGTTAACGAGGCAGCAGACATGTTGGCTCTCTCTCCCTCTCAGCCCAGTGAGGAAAAAAACCTGGGCATAAAGCTGGGCATTGTCCTCTGTACTGCCCAAGGTCATGTGTCAGAGAAAAGCGGTACAGGAATGTTCCAGAACCCCTGACAGTAGGTGTGCTCACTGCCTACACTTTCATCTACTGACACCCAGTTGCTTCTGTCCCGGGCATTATCCTGGACTGGGTCAGGTCTAAAGGAAACCCCCCTTTGAAGACTTGCAGATGCCATTCGAGACTTCAAACCAGAGAAAATTACTGTTCCACTAGGTTTTTGTACATGGTTTTGGTCAGGTTCATTTATTTAAGTATTTTTTGTGAATACATATTTTGTATTGCAGTGTGATAGGAATTATATATTTTTTAAAAAGACTGACAGAAACCCCCCACAACCCTATAGATAAGGCACAGGGACCTTTTATTTTTCCAAACACTCACTTGGCCACGATTGGCTGATCTCACAACTGATCCATGCAAGCTTGATCAAGACTGCACCTCTCTGCCAATCTGTTGTGAGGGACAACAGACTGGAGTGAGACAGGCACAGTGAGACTGGAGTGAGACAGGCACAGTGAGACAGGCACCTCGAGCAGTAATTGCCCACATAATGCAATGCTGTTCCTGGTGATTTTTTCAAGCTGTCGCACTTCAACATAAACTGTAATTTATTATTTCCATCTATCAGTAAGACCAGTGAGGTGTGTTGTGGAGCTGTATTGCCGCACAATTTAAATTAAATGTAAATGCAACATGAGCAGTGTTTGAACATAATTGTTTATAATGAATATTGTAGCTGTAAAAGTAATTATTTATAACTACAGCTCATAATTCACTTTTTTGTCCCACTGAAAATCCAGAGCAAGTGACGTTGTCTGCCTGTATTGCCACTTTCCTCACTTAAGGTCTGGGAAAAGCAGTCATTGTGGTCATTGTTTTAACGACGTTTAGCCCTCTCCACGCAGCATAGGCTTAATTTACAAAAAGAATATTCATACTGAAGATTATCAGAATTATCTGACCGCAGAACGTTTCGATGCAGTCAAAATGGTCAGTCAAAACTCTCTCATGTCACTGAAAACAATACAACGATGACGAGGGAGGAAAATGACGATTTTTTAAAATCGTCGGTGATAAATTACGAGATAATTCAATCTGAAAGGATGGTTTTTTTCTCACCACGGTGGTGTGACTTGTCATAAACATGTGGGGAAACGGGGGGAAAAGAAACATTAATCAACTTGACTAGTCTGGCTGAAGATAATTTCAAACGCTGCGTAAGACATCTGCACGCGAGAGAAAAAAAAAAAACGAACCAAAATAAATGACTGGACTACACTTTCCAGGAGGAGAAGGTCGTGAAAGGCACAAGACAATCTGTGGCACACACTTGGCAAACACAATGTTAAGTGCTACAAGAAAAAGAGGGGCTGCTTTTTTTAAATCAAAAACGTCAGATAAAGTGAGTCATGCATCAATTATTCTATGTTGTTCCAGTGACTGGGTTATTTGGCTGTTAAACATGCCATTTTTATTATTATTTTATTTAATCGCTATTGTAAATTACAGTTGGAATCATAGGTACGGTACTAAAGAACAAAGAAAATTTAGTCTTGATCTACTTTCAAATAACAGCTTTATGGTATACTTGGAACAACAAACTGCTGGAAAAGCCGGAGTAGTGAACCGTAGTGAACTGATTTGGCAAATTCTAAAGGCTAGTTTTATAGGCATGTACACCAGTCTAGTCAAAGGCATTTAATTTAAAGAGTTCTGTGTCGGTGAGCTTTTATGGGTATGCTGCATTCAGTATAATATCCTTATGTGCTTCACGATCCGAATCTCGACTCCGCATGGCTTTTACACAATTTTACAGTTTTGGCCAGATGCCCTCTGGCATGACACTTCATTTGCCCTGTCGCTGTTTTTATTTTAAAAATTGTATTGTATATCAACATTTAATTTAATGTACAAAAGATACAATTAATAATGCGTCTGCTGACCGAAAAATGAAAAAAATAAAATAAAATCCTATGTGATAATATGAGATATATAATTTCATTTTTAGAATTGCCTTCTGCCCTCTACTGGTAAAATGCTGGAAACGTCACAACCATTTATTATTTTAATGGTTTGAGTTATTAAAGTATTCATAGCACAAACCCAGTGTTAATGTTATTAATAAGTACTGTAATTAATACTTTATTTTCTTTTCCATGACGTCTAGGAATATGTGTAAATCATTTTTAAATATTAGGCCGTACAGCATTTTTGTGTATAGTTCTCCTATATATTTTTTTATTTTTATATGAGGAGGACATGCTAGCAGTGTTGTAAAACAAGAGAGCAGTTGCACAAATTAAAAGCTTGTCATGTGGAGAATTTTGCCAAGTAAGTTTGAGTTTGGATTTATTTAATTCTTTCATACAATGCACTAACATACTCTAGACATTGTCTGATCAGGGTGCAGTAGATGCTGACCAGGTCCTCAGCGGGAAGGCCGTTTCTAGCCCCATTTCAAGTGATGGGATGTAGGTATCTTAAGGCCTTTCTCCCAGCACGATCAATATAATAGTCACTACTGACTTGGTTGTCCAGATAGTAGCCAAGACATTTCAAGTTCATTACTATTAGAATAGTTGGTCCACCCAGGATTAGTGCAGCTAGTTGAGGAGAACTTCTGGGAAACCGGGTCTTCGGTTCAGCTAACTTCTTGCATTGTGGTGTTTGCTAGCCGTATGGCACAAGACAGCCAGGTGTCATCAGCTTAGCCACCGTCCAATGTGTCGGCAAATGTGGTCGTCCAGGTGGAAATATGCAGCAGGAAAATGTAAGGTGACACCAACCCACCTGGAAGGACACCAGATGTTAGATCTCTCCGTTAGCCGGATGTCACATTTGCTCTGTTCTTCCTGTTGTGTAGCTTTACAGCCAGGTGAGGAGCTATGGAGAGCGGTTTAGAGGCTTGAGTCAGTCTCTGTTAGCCAGTTGTGTTTGGCTCTAAGCAAGCGTTGGGCTGTTTATTTTTATTTTTTATTATGCATACCACTTAAGACAGTTTACAGAGTTCACTATATTTAAAAGTCCACTAATGTTTTACTCACCTTCATTGAAATCTTTAAATTCAGTCATAGAACCTCCAACAGAATCTACGTCTGTCCACCTTGTATACCTATCATGGTCATGGTTAGGAAACTCCAGTACAAGAGAGCTGCAGAGTCTTCTGGTTTAACTGAAAGTCAACTCTCAAATAGCAAATATTATTTGACATTTTTAAATTGAGAGGTGAGGTAAAATAAAACCAGCCCATCTTCCCTTGCTCAAGGACTATATCGCTTCCTGAATCCAGAATCAGTGGGACTGCTTCCGCTTCAGCTGGACAAGAAAAAGCGCTTTGCATTCGATCTGCAAAGTTTGTTCTTCTGTAGTTACCATAGTCCTTGCCTACTGGCTAAATTACGTTAACAGCTTGGATTTTGAAAGTGGGCGCGCGTTTGTTCTTCTCCAGACAGCGGTTGTGTACACTGCAGGCAAGTAGAATAGTTATTCTTCTCATATATTTTTATTGGAAAGAAATGATAGTTGGTCATGTTAAAATAAAGATTTTTTCTCAGGAATTTTGAGTGAATACCAAATAAAAGCGGGTTATAGCTTAGGTAGGTATGCTATGGAAGAGGTCTCTTTTTAATAGTTTTTTTATTAATCAGTCCGGGTCGTTATTGGAGAGAATGCAGTGTAAATACGCCTAGTCGGTAACGACATAATGTCTTCTGTGCCCTAGGAACTGACTTGTAATAATTATCATCCTAGATCGACCCGAAGAGCTAAACCATGGAAACGCCTTTTAAGACACCCTGTAAACAAGAACGAGATAAGCGAGGTTCTGGTACGTAGGAGCTATTGACTGAGTCTGACTAATTATGTAAATTTATGCATGAACTTTTTCTCAAAGCTTTTTGTCATCTGAGAAAAAACATCTATTTACCTAATTCACAATATTGGTGAGCCACACCTACGGTTCTTTACGTCAGTGACGGGTAACCCCGCGAGGCACACTGACAAAAGATTCTGCTGGATTCCTTATTAGTAATTACAGACATTATTTTTTCACCCAGCTAGCTCGTATGGAACCCCGGTAACCATTCCTGCCTCCCCCTTCATGAAAAAGCTAGGATGTGGAACTGGCGTAAATGTCTACCTCCTGAACAGGTTTGGGCAATAAATAATTTGAAAGCTTTTAGCATTGGAAGTTGAGGTGGACTATGCTGTTTTTTGATGGTGGTACAGACAATATTTGCATAGGTGTTAGAATAGCATTTATGTAGGTTGGGTCAAATTGCAGCTGCAAGTCTTCCAAGTCAGCGTTTTAAGTATTTTATTTTTTTGTCTCCCTGGCCTTTCAGAGTTGGAAAACTAAATCATTCTCCCTGGGCAATTAAGAAGATTAACAGCAAGTGTCTTCAAACAGTGACACCTGTTTATCAGCAGCGCCTGTTTGACGAGGCAAAAATTTTAAAAAACCTGCAACACCCCAACATTGTTGGTAAATATGCAAGCAATTCATGTTTATGCTTCACATAAATGGTTTTTGTTAAAATTATTTTAAGCTATGAAATGGCGTTCTTAAGTAGCAACAGTAAAAATGTAGTTTTTAAAGTAGCTACAGTAAACCCTCATTGATAATTTGCCTCACGTGATTCTAGGATTCCGTGCTTTCGTCACCTCTAAAGATGGCTCAAAGTGTCTGGCCATGGAGTACGGTGGTGAGCAGTCTCTCAATGACCTGATAGAGAAGAGGAGAGAGCAGGGTAGGAAGCCTTTCCCAGCTGCAACCATTGAGAAGGTGGCCCTCCACGTGGCCCGTGGCCTCCAGGTAATTTCCTCTCAAATTAACACATCTCAGTGGTTATGTTTCTGAAGGACCGATTCCTTTACATGCAACGTTGACATAAATGTGACATAAAATAATTCAGAACACATTTATTAATAACCGACTGAACGGGCTGAATAACTGGGCAAAGTTGCATAACTTGGGCGACATAGGCATAAACTTCCACAAAAGGGAGAGCTCTTTAACATAATTGTTTGTTTATAGAGAAGCATTTCTGCGTCATCCTTTCCAGATGAACGACACAATGGATTTGAACACTATGCTTAGCTGTCCTATAGGTTTAGAACGTCTTGAAATAAATGTTAATGTATTCCAGTATCTTCACAATGAGAAAAATATTTTGCATGGGGACATGAAATCCGGCAATGTGGTCATCAAAGGAGATTTTGAAACCATTAAAATCTGCGATGTGGGCATCTCTCTGCATTTGGACGAGAATCTGAAAGGTAAATGGGTGCTCCGTCTGTACTGTTAGCAACTGTCTTATGCATGTAGCAGTGTTTGTTTAGTTGGGCCAGGTACTTGTGGGGATATCTAATATGGGTGAAAGTTACATACTGGGTTAAGACTGTTTTTGTTCTTAATTACACCACACCCTTCCCCACCCTCACCAGTTTTGGAAGCGTTAAGCTGAATAAATCAACTTGGTGAATAACAAAGAATATTCCTGGCCTCCATCGGGTTGAGATGGTGGTGCCAAACATCTGTTCCTATTTTAGCAAAGTGGGCTGTTTATTACTTTCACAGTGGTGCGTGCACTCAAAACTAATGATGTTTTGTTTTCTCAAGTTGCGTCATACCCTTGCTTTGAGTTAACCCTGAAACATCTCTGTAAACATCTGAATTTTCTCTCTTGTAAGTTGGCTAGTGGGCTCTAAAATACATGAACTAATTATGTATAATTTCAATCCACCTGGAAAAACCCAATACAGTAATAATATTATGGTCTTGTCATAATTTGGTCCCCTGAGAGTTCTGCTGGTCAGGCCCCATTGGACACAAACGAAGCAGCCACTGGCCACATTGATACTTGATTATCCCCGTTTGGGTTTTTAATTTTTTTTAATTTTGTTAGCTTCAGACTTAAGATTATGAAGTGAAAAACCACTTTGACCCCGGTTATTTTACAGGATGTTTCTGGAATGAAACGGTAAACTGCGAATGAGAACAAGATTATAATGATCCAGGCTATAAACACACAAAATCTTAGGTTTTACTTGCTAATAAACACATGACAACCTCACTAATCAACAAAAAATGGATTCTCTTTAAAGCATGCATTATTTTCATTAGTTGTAAGCAGTTTATCTGCCAATAATTTCTAGTGGTATGATGGGTTAAAATGATTTTTTTCAAGGTGTGGAAATGTTGGAAACCCTTGTTCTGTGTATAAAACCTTTTTATATCCTCTGCTACCACGGCCACAAACCAAGACTGTTTTATCTGAAGACAGCACTTCCTTTGTTTTGTCTCCTTTGGGGAATAATTTTCATTATACAATTTCCTACTGTAAACATTTAATTTTGATTAAGTTTAGGTTTCTGCTTGCCCCTTTACCTATTATTTTGTCCCATTCTCTAATTGGAGAGGACGGTATGAAGACATTAAGTTACATACATGGCTGAAAAAAGCATATGGGAACAATGACTGTAAAGGCTAAAGGCAGGCTACCCAATCCGTGGCCACGGACAGGATGTCAATCAAACGGGTCAAATAAATGTGCTTAAAGAGCACATGCCACATGTTGGAAAGAAAGAATGGTAACTTAATCAAATGGCTTAAAGCATAGTTGGTCCTACACAGTTTGCATTTTTTTTTTAATTGCATGCCATGAGGAGTAAAAAAGAATTTCTGTGTTACCTCTCCGTCCAGTGACTGATCCAAATGTAGACTACATCGGAACCGAACCCTGGAAGCCCAAAGAGGCTTTGGAGGGAGGGGCCATCACAGACAAGGCAGACATCTTTGCCTATGGACTGACACTGTGGGAGATGATGACACTGTCTGTGCCTCACCTGGAGATGCTGGAAAGTGATGGTGATGACGATGACGGTAAATTGGTCCTTTTCATTCAGACTTTCCTATATACTAAACAGTTGAGTATTGTCATAAAATTTGGATTATAGTATTTAAAATGGCATTTTTGCCCCAAGTCTAAGAAAAGGCTTATATCCACTCCATAATCTGTTGTTTTTGGCTTGTTCACCAGACGACTCTTTCGACGAGGACGACTTTAACGAAGATGCGTACTACGAGCGTCTGGGGTCTCGGCCGGCCCTCGATGCGGACAGCCTGGGAGGCTCCTACCAGAGGATGGTGGAGCTCTTCTGCCTGTGCACCAACGAAGACCCTGTAAAGCGCCCCTCCGCCACGCAGATTGTGCAGGTGCTGGAGTCACACAATGCCGAGGTTATCACCATCGACTGACCTCGTGTGGCAGCCATCGAGACTTCATGTTCATTATTTAAATACTCATTTATTACTGTAAGACTGAATACACCCGGAACAAGGTCTTTCTTTTTGTCCTGCAGTTGTAAGTTGGGGGGGATGTTGCCATCTTATTTAGAAACATGGTGCTCCTGATGAAAATCAGTTGCTTACCGACATCTGCATATATCCTGTATGTTCCCTTATTAAATTGTAAAATTCAAATTGACTTTGAGGAAGTTGGCACCTCGTGAGGTGGATTCTTGGCTCCTGACAAACGGAAACCTCAGTCGCCCGCTAGTTGCTGGAATTTACACCAATAGCCAAACTACATAACCACAAATTGGAGGGAAACTGGAAATTCCAGATTTAAAAAAGAACTTAATTTTTAATTGACATATTTATAGCACTTTAAAACTCCGTTTTATACATTTGTAATCACAAAAGGAAAATGATTATGGAAGTATCTGCATATTAACATAACTTAACTTCTATTTTTACATAACTAGCAACTCTAGCAATTTCTCAGAAATGAAATGTACAACTGAAAACACATGGCGGAAACTTACAACCAGTTTAAAATAACATTTCTGCTGCAACCTTTTTAAAATAATAAAATATATACAACCATTAGCCAATGAAGTTGTAAACCAAGAATGCAGGGGTTCCACTATATTTGGTAGCAAAGAGTTTTCCATCAGGAGTGGGATCAGAGAAGGCGATTTCTTCTTTTTCTAAGTGGGTTCCATACATGAAGGAGTTTCTTGGGAGAAAACAAGAGGCCAGTTAATGTCATGAAACAACATGTACAATTAATATACTGTACGTTAAAGCATTGTGCACAGGAGTTTCCCCTGCGATGATGACATAAAAACACTACCTATACCATACGAGGTAGGTACCTGCAAGACTTGTAACTCCTACAAATAACCATTGGTGGGAATTTGACCGTGTGAAGAACGGAGACGACACATACATTTCAATACAACCAGGGTACAACAGCAGTCCAGAGTGTTGCAGGTTCAAATCTGAGGAGAGCTGCCACTACTACTGCCCTGTCCCAGGCCATCCCAACTTCCTTCAGTGTCAAAAGCAAAAATGTAAAACCAAACTAAAGTAGCCTAAGCTGGCCATTACCGGGCAGTGTCCACCAGGCGTGTGGCGATGCCTTGTCTCCTCATCAGACTGAACACCCAGATCCGGCTCACTCCGCAGATGGCTCTCACCGGGGTGGTGGAGCAACACCACGCCCTGTGGTGCTCCAAGAAGTCGGGCTTGGTTACGTCCCTGGTGTTCTCTGGCTGCTCCAGCACCCGGAAACCCTTCAAAAACGCACGTGTCCCTGGGTTATTCACTGAACAAAAACAACCAGCTCTTTCTATCCAACCAAGACAAGACTGCATGCCAACAGGACCAAGTGTCGACGAGCATGGAAGGGGACATCGGTAGCCTGCCCTTCCTGATCCTGACCTGTTTGACGTGCTCCGTGATGAGACAGCCAACTATCATCCTGTCACGGTTCACGAAGAGGTAGGTCTTGACCTGGCTGGGACTGCTGAGAGAGACTTGTTGGAACCCCAATTCGTTGTCAGCGAGTTGTCGGACTTCTTCCGCCTGAGGAACATTTAACAACGCATAAGCATGGAAATGTATAGAAATAAACTATAAACTACTGCCATGATATATTTTAACAAACATGGAGAAATCAGTCCACCTTTTTAAGAGCATATTTAGGGTCCTCGGGGAGAACTAAAATTATTTTTCCATCCCAAAACTCAGCAACCACCCGCTCCTTTTTCCAACCCTAGGTCAGAAAAAAAGCAAAGATATAAGCAATATTTGTTCACAAAATACAATGCCATCTTCTTTTCCCATTTTTGCCCAAGTGTAATGTATATAATAAAAGCTTTAGTGAAATGTAAAGTCTGCCTCCTTACCACATATTTAATGCTGTCCAGAAAGCGTTGGTGGAACTGAGTGTGCTGGAAGTTATCTTCCAGGCTGTCTGCACAGTAGATCATACCACAGGACGCACACGTGGTGGCACCAAACTGCTTCTGGCCTGCATCCTGCAGAAACAGGGAAATAAAAAACACAGGTGGATATTTAACTTCCGGTTCCAAAATCACTAGAGAAATGCCCATCCATGTACCAATGGGCTGATGACCTTCAAGAGGCTATGCTGATTATTAGGCAATGAACGGTGGCCAAGTTGGGAAACTTCTGCGTACAATGATGAGCTGATCAGAATCCTCCTTCTCCAGATCCTTCTTCTTCTTCTTGATGCTCCTCTGTTTGGCCAGGCAGAGACTGGAAGGGGTGCTGCAGTTCACAGGGGAGGGCAAACTCCCTTTCTTTTGGTGCCTTTTCATTAAGGAAATAAAACTTCACATTTTAAAATATATTTCATTGTTTTCACCATTTAAAAATAATAAAAATAAAAGCATTAAAAAAATTCCCCACCTCTTGGAACCGAAGATAGGGTACACATTTGAAGATACTGAAACAAAAACACAATACTACAATTATCAATTTATATGTTTAGAATCAAATCTTGATTAAACTTCAGAGATACAAGTATGTTAACTCTTAAACCTAAATTAACCCACTAATAAAAAGAAAAATAACTTGATTTACCTTCTGAATTGCTCTTCACTCTAGGTGGGCTGACTCCACTAATATCAAACACTGTGTCAGAATCCACCAATGCAGAGTAATCCTAAAGAATTAGAGAAAATACATTTTTATATAGCCATGCAAACAAGAAAAGATTTGATGGCATGCCAATTCTACACATAGATCTGCCACAAGTAGCAGGGTTAAGAACGGAAAACTTGCCTGGAGGCTTGTGCGTGTCAGGGAGGACTCTGGGCTAGAGGGGGTTAAAGTTCTCCGCAGAACAATCCTCACTTCTTTGTTCAACTCATACTTCAGTGCACTAGTGGCCCCCGCTTCAGGGCTTCCCTGCATCTCCTGACAGTGGGGGGCAGATTTAGGCTCTACCGTTTCTGTGCGTTTAGATGGTCTTTGAAAAAAAGCCAGCTTCGTCGCCGAGTTTCGCATGGGTGAGAGCATGTTCTTTGCAGGTTCCTCTTGTGGCACCTTTGCAGGAAGTTGGCACTGGCCTTTTTCGACACATGTGGCCGGCTTGAATTTAGAAGATTTGAGCATTGCTTTTCTGTACATTTCGCTGGACTTCTTTCCGCTACTAAAGAAAGCTGCTCCCACAAACAGCTTGGGCTTCAGCTTCGGTTTCATACTGCCAAAAGTCAGAGCGGGTAATGGTCTCGGCTCTCCCGGCACAGTGGCCCCTTCCACTGGCAGGCCAGCACCGACATCCGTAGGACTTCTCTCAGCCCTGTTAGAGCCACTGTAGCCCTTAGTGTCATTCTTTAAACCAAGAGTGGCGTTCCCTTTTTTAACCTGTGCACCTTTTTTAGCCTTTGGCCTCTTGGCGGATTTCGGAGGACTAAACTGGCAGATGCTCGCTTTGTCACAGGGGGGCTTTGTCTCGTTGATCAGCTTCCTCTCCAGGGGCGTCAGATACAGCACTTTCTTCTTGCTGTAGAAAAACCCTGCTCTCACGACAGTCTTGACCGGCAAAGCCATCTTGGGAGAGCCTTTCTGCGGAGAGTACCTGTGCCGCGCTTTGGGGACCACAGCTGAACGTGCAGGGGAACCTCTCCATCTCAGGGGTGAGGCAATCTTTTGAGGAGAGTGGCAGTTCTCTTTCTCCACACTAACATGACTCATCACCACCTTGCCAATGGGAGAACGGGGGGAATGTGTGGTCTTCCTCCGGATAGGAGATCCATAATCTGTAGTGTGCTTCTTCGTTGGGGTACTGGGAAGTTTGTATTAACAAAGAAAATGTCAAACACATAAACATATTGAAGAATCCACTTAAAGAATACGCGTTTTTTTATTGTTTACCTGTCAGTCCCAGCAGAACTGTGCTTTCTTTTCCTGGTTGTAGAATATGGCTGCATTTCTCTGCTGTTTGACAGCCTTCAAAAACAACAAATTATGCATTTAAAATAAACAATTGATTTAACATGAACGCTCACAACACTCATCAAGGATTTAGATACTGCACCTAAATAGATAGATGATGTTAATCAAAAGCGATATAGCTAATCCCAACCGAAGTATCCAAGGGTTTATACAGCATATTTACCTGAAGACCTATCCGTTTAGAGGATTCAATTTTAAAAAGGAAGTGGTCGAACGAGTAAACTAAATAGCTAAACGGATGTTAGAGATGTTACTTACTTCAATAATTATTTACACCAATCAAAACTATAATAACGTGAATGGAGATGCCTGCCTCTATCGTTTGGAAATGGTAAGTTAGATTCAGAGTGGAACATGCGTATATCTTAATTGTGAGGGATACAAGTAGCAAGTTATATATAAAGCTTGTTCAGTGTGCATTTAATTAACTACGCAACAATACCTAAAAAAATGAGAGATCTCCAAGAATTGGCGGGATGGCAAAACACGTCAACTTTAGTTCAACAGATCTGTAATTTGTCAACACGGTCTAATAATGTATATGTGCAAAATAGTTTTCTGTAAGAATCTGAGTACGATCTGTCGATATTACATCCATCTTAAAATTAAACTGAATGCTTTCTGGTCAAATTAAATTGAACTGTTGACAATTCCAGTCCCCGCCAGTACCGCCGATCTGAAATCTTACATAACCGTTTACAATGTACATTTCGTAAGCCGTCCTATCCACATCCAAACTGCACAAATAACAGCTGAGTGGTTTTAGATTTCATATACCGCGTCTGAAATCAGGATAGTTTCAAGAATATAATACTCTCTTTCCTAAGTTATCCACTCTCTGAGTTCTGTTGTTGCGAGTTACGTTTTGCAAGAACTAAAGCTACAAATGCAAGCTATTGTAATAGGATCGGCGGCTCCAGATGTTTACCGAAATAAGTTATACATTTGGACATGTTATAACCAAACTAGAAATATACATACCAAGTATAATTGCGTTAATGTACTCTGCTAGGTAGATGAAGTTGTTCCCTACTCACACTCGCGCGTCTTTTTGAGAACTAGTTCAAAAAGCGCGCGCCGCTATTTCTGTCTAACAAACTATGACTGAAATGGGAGGTGTCTCTCCGAATCTCAGTTAGCACGTTCGGTAGCTCTTTTCTCAAAAGCGAAATTAACCGCTTTTCCCTCCGGTAATGTGCTACCTGGCTGTAATGATACTGCTAATTCCGTGCAATATCGTAGAATGGCAAACTATCGACTTACTTTTTTAACTGTTTTTTTCAACTGAACACTTGGAATTTGATTACAGAAAATATGGTGGCGCTATTTGTTCCATGCACAAGTAATTAAAACCCTGTTAGAATTCTATGGTACTCTGCATATGACGCAAGGTCTGCGCTGGTTTGGCGGCTTTGTATACGCTTCGAGAACAGCACCGCTTGAATAGCTAAGTAAGCGGAAATATACCCCCTTGAAAGTGAAAAACTTCCTGTCACTCTTCCACGCTTATACCTCAACAGAATATCTTCGCTACATGCCAGGCTCTAACATTTAAAAACCGAGTGAATCTTCTGTGTAGTTAACATTATCAGTTAGATAATTTATCACGATGGTGTTTTATTTTACAAGTGCAGGTGAGTGGTTAACTAGACTCTTTAAGAAATAGCGTGCCCATTGTATTTATAAGACCGTTATTTTAAATTCAGGGAATATTTTTTGTATTCATACGATGTTTAGTAATACGGCTACATATTTAGAGGTAGTATGGTTGTTACGATGGGTAGTTGGCTATCGGAACAGTCTCAGTCGCGACGGCCTGTTAAATGCAGCATGCATTCAAGACCGCGCCCACTTTGATATGACAGATGAGTCTCCGTGTGTGTTGTAGAGTAATAATAAGTAATGGCTAAAAATCTTATGGGCCGCGTTAGCAGTTCCTTTATGAGCCATTCTTACATAAGTTATATGTGTATAATTCTAACAGGATATCAGTGACGACAAAGCAGTATTTCTAAATAAACAAACACCTTGGATTTGCTAGTAACAAAACTAATAATGCAACACTGTTTTTTTCCCTTTACAGTCGTGACACCTCCTTACACTATTTACATGGGAAAAGACAAACATGAAAGTAAGTCAGTATTTCTTTGTTTTATACATGAAAAAGTATGTTTTATAAATAAAAAGAGGTAAATTTTATGTTCTGGTTAAAATATAATGTTCTGGTTAAACAGTTAAATATCAATTTAAGATGGCAGCTGTTAACAAGACAAATAACTATAATTTTCATTCAACAGATGAAGATCTAATAAAATATGGATGGCCAGAAGATATTTGGTGAGATTCACAAGTATTCCATTTCCACACTTTTTTTCCCACCTAAACAAAGAAAGTTGACTAATGTGTTGGTCTCAGGAAGGGTAATAACAACTTAATACTAATCGGTCATTAGACTTTCAAGTGTGATTAAGTAAACAGATACATTTCTGTGTAGTACAGTATGTTATCCACATGGTGGCTCTTGGTTTTAGTTGGCCAGTGGAAGGTTAATGTGAAGTCCAGAAGCCTGTATGTGAGGTATGATTTTAAACTCCACTGTTTAATTCATAATGGTTAAAAAACAAAGTTAAAAAAACCCCTGTTTTTTCTGGTTCAAATTCAACTGCTGCTGTATCACTCAGCGTAACACACTTGGCGCTGTTAGCATCTGGCTGAATAAAATGTATAAAATATAAGCTGCGTTGATACTTCTTGATAAGAGTGTATGCTAAGCAACGAATGAATACGAATTAATGCCTGCTCATCTGTTGATGTAAAAAAATAAACAGACCAAACAAGCAGTATTTAATTAGTTTGTTTTTTAAATGGCGTTGCTAAAACATCAGTGTATGATTTAAACCCAGAACTGTAATCTGATCATGCTTCCAGGTTTCATGTGGATAAACTTTCCTCTGCCCATGTCTACCTGAGAATGCCCAAGGTAGAGAAACCGAGTTCCAGAATTCTCTTGCTCACCCATATTTCTCTCAGCTGTCTAACTTCAGCAATATTTGTACTTGTATTTATAATGATATTTACATTGTCTCTATGTTTTGCTTTTTGCTGATGCTGTAATCGGCAGAAAAGTCACAAATATCCAGCCCATATGGGCTGCAATGTCAGCAGGTTTTGTAAACACTACAGTTACTGGTAATCACCATCATTATTTCACCAGTGCCACAGCACTGCCTAATTATGTGTTAGTGGTCTGAGAAGAGCAAGGAGACCTGTTTGGCTGCACCTTTCAAGCACCTGCAGCTATGGTTTAGGCAGAGTTATGATATAAATGCTGTGTGCATGCTCTTACTCAGCAAATACACTGGAAACAAAGCTCGACATGTGAAGGTGTTCACGATTAAGGTATCCACGTGCTGTGAAGGTCAGGTTAAAAAACAAGTACAAATCTTGTTTCCTCTCCCCATTTTGATATCTAGGGACTAGCAATAGAAGATATCCCTAAAGAAGTCCTGATTGATTGTGCGCAGCTTGTAAAAAACAACAGCATCCAAGGTAATAGTGAACAATAATTGAAAATGAATAAAGACTGAGCTTTTGGTTCCCTAAGGCTTTTTGTATGTAATGTATCGCAAATCCTATAATTAAAGATGACAAAAGGAAGGCAGTATTGTTGTTATTGTCATTACAATATAAATTATTCTTTTACTCTAGATATTAAAACTGTGTAGGCTGAAAGGTGTTATAAATTTGAGTGTGGTGCCCCCCTGTTTTCCAGTGTCTCTGTAAGATGTCATTCAACCACGTAGATGGGTGGTTGTTTTCCATGTGGTTGGGCTTGGGTGGCATTCAGATCATCCCATTATAGCCACTAAGTGTATGCGTTATTATACCCACATTATTATAAGTGTTTTGTTTGTACAACTCTGTGGTGTTAGTATTTACAATCACTTAGAGGAGATAATGTAATACTGTAATACTGTGAAAAACAAAGGTATGTTAAAGTAGGCTGGTCTTTTTGAACAATTGTACAATATAACAATCAGTTATATTTTATTTATTATAGTGTGTTTTTACATGTAGAATTTGCCACAAAGTGCAAAAAAAGTCACAAAAAATGAAATACAAGTTATATTTTGATTGTTAATGTAACGAGACGCACATTTGGCAATGCTGTTGTGGCTGAAATGATTTTGGAATGCCGACTTTTTCATACATATTCAAGCATTTCTTTACCAGTAAATAGTATCACCCTTGTGTTCCGGAGTGCCTTTCACACATGAAATTCCAACGCAAAAATGATCTTGACAGGATGCAAAATGAACAACATTAATGTGGTATACACGCCATGGGCCAATCTGAAGAAAACTGGGGACATGGATGTGGGCCAGATAGGGTTTCATCGGCAGAAAGAGGCAAGTGGTTTAACTATAGCGAACGTTTGTTTAAAAAAATATATATATATTTGTTGTAGAAATTTTTAATTACCATTTTATCATAGACGGTATCTGAGACCATATGATTTAACGGATTTATTTATCTTAATAAATGTAGGTTAAGATTGTTTTATCATAGACGGCATCTGTGACCATATGATTTAACAGATTTATTTATCTTAATAAATGTAGGTTAAGATTGTGGCAGTGGAGAAGAAAATCAATGAGATTGTAAATCGGTTGGAAAAGACGAAAGAGGAACGATACCCTGACCTGGCTGCAGAAAAGGAGGCCCGGGACAGGGAGGAACGGGCTGAGAAGAAAGCGCAGATTCAGGACCTGAAGAGGAAAGAGAAAGAGGAGGTGAAGAAGAAAAAAGAGCAGGATGAGCTGAGGTAAGATCTCTGCAAACTGCAGCTTATTCAGGTATGGCGTCACAGCCTGAAATTAGGCTCTCCTCGTTAAATGGTGAGTTTTCTCTGCAAACTGCAGCTTATTCAGGTATGGCGACACAACCTGAAATTAGGCTCTCCTCGTTAAATGGTAAGATTTCTCTGCAAACTGCAGCTTATTCAGGTATGGCGTCACAGCCTGAAATTAGGCTCTCCTCGTTAAATGGTGAGATTTCTCTGCAAACTGCAGCTTATTCAGGTATG
>JAOYSI010026215.1:2253-13284 GCA_025775065.1 Hiodon alosoides | reverse complement strand
AGAGTTCCTGACCTCACAGAGTTCCTGACCTATTTCAGAGTTCCTGACCTATTTCAGAGTTCCTGACCTCACAGAGTCCCTGACCTATTTCAGAGTTCCTGACCTTTTTCAGAGTTCCTGACCTATTTCAGAGTTTCTGACCTCACAGCGTTACTGACCTATTTCAGAGTTTCTGACCTCACAGCATGGACAGCCAAAAGTTGGTTCTCTGGTCCTGTGTTTTTTCCTTTGAAAACAATTGTTCACAGCTTGTGTGTAAATACATTATTAAACCGTGGCGATGGCTGTGGGGATTAGGGCCCACGTCACAGCCAAGAGATTAGTGCCTGGGTTTGCGTTCATTTACGGAAACAAATGGAAACAAGCAAGCAGTACCCAGCAGAAATAGCCCTGTATTCAATTTCTGTTGTTCCGGAGATTCAAACTTAACACTGCTAGTTCCAGCCTTTTTTTTTTTTATAAATGGGAGCTTCAGTGTTCTTCAGTAAGTCTCCCAAGCTCCAAAATGCCCTCCCCTGAGATAGACTTCTCTCCACAGGTCTTGAAAGGTTGAGCCTCAACGCCTTGCTTCCTCGCGCTGTGTCCCCCGTCCTGTGGGGAGATCCGATGAAGATGACATCGCAGCTAAAGACAACCGGTGTGGACAGACCACCGATGCTCTTCAAACAGGAGCAGACATGCACAACCTCTGTGTGAACCCGGTCCATTCCTTTTGGGCTGTTCAGAAGAGAGTTGACTTTGTTACTCATCACAGTGTGTTTTTCTCCATAAAGACGATATGCACCAGATCACAAGAAGAGTGCAACATATCCTTTATATTCTCTCTCTGGCCTACAAGCTGGTGAGCGTTTTATCATTATATGCATTTATCAGAATTGTATGTGTACTGCTAACCTCCCCCACCTGCTTCTAATCAAAGCGTGCCAGGGGCATCCTTCCATGCATGCAGTAATATACACGCACGCATAATAAAGAACACACACATCAAAGACATGGCAGAGATGGGCGCCCACGGCCCTGCGGGGATTCCACCCAGACACATGTGCTCAGCGGAGTGGCACGAGGACGCAGACACGCAGAGGAGAGGAGAGCAGGTGTGGCGGGGGGTTGTGTTGGCCCTCACGGCAGAGCATGGTGTGATTCTGAGGCTGCTTGGACCCTCAGTTTGGAAGATGTGCGGACGGTCCTCCATCAGTGTCTGCCGCAGTTGTGTGACCCGAAACGTGTCTCGAGAACCCTTTTGTGACCGAAAAAATGCAACCATGCCTTGCTCTGAATCTCTGCAGGCTTCTCTCTCACCCCTGAGACACACCGCTAAGACAGTCCCTGAAGCCGAGTTGTTTTAGTGTTCATGCCGCTTTAGCCAGATTCCCGTCCAATCCGAATGACGACTCTCTGGATTGCTACTTTTTGAATCTTATTTGTATGCGGAACAGCAGTGGAGGGGAACAGATGGACAGGGTTATTACTCGCAGGTTCGCTGCAGTAACTCGAATGCTAGTCGCGTCATCGCTGTCTTCCTTCTCAACACGAACAGGCGCCACAGGAACGGAACAACGGCTGGTTCTTGAACCCGGACTTTACAGAGCCCTGCCCCATTCCACCTTGGGTCCCTTTCTTCTTGTATATATATTTTTCCCCAGACATCGTTGTGATTGGTTGAAGAGATGCACCAATGTCAACGCCTCCCTGTCAGGTCTCCAATATATTCACTCACCATGTCCCCACAAGTGTCTGCTGGGACTGTGTCCTGATGATTGGGGCTTCAGCACCGCGGGTCCACTCCCATCGCACTAGACCTTCCAAAGCAGTGCCCCATGTGTTGGGATGCCGGATGGGATGGCCAGGACGGGATGGCCAGGAATGGAGAGCGGAGAAACCCAGCGCAGAAGATTCCTCTTTCATGTAGCTTTGCTGTGTGATTGTCGCTTTCAATTTCCCTCCCAGTCCTGCTCTGCAAGTCAACTGTGCTAACATGTAATCTCCCTCATAAGAGCTTTAACTGATGTAAGACTGGATAGGCTTAGCTGGTGCTTGTACAGTACTTAAAATAAAAAATAAAAAAAAAACTAGGTTACTGATGAAAGTGATTTTCATTGGACTAAAATTGGACTTAATACAAAAAAAAGTCCGGTCTCTGGAATGATTCTCACATGAGACTTTAAAGTGCTTCTTGTAATTACGCTCTTATTGATTCCATCTGTTGTAGCCCTTATAACGCTATGCAAATTAGGGGGACTGCACGGAGCACAACAGAATGTGTAAAATGGCCCATTTTTATCAGTTACGTACGTACGTACACATGCAGTTATGTACATACGTACACATGCAGTTATGTACACACAACCAGAGCTTCATTATTGTACCCCACAATGGAACCGCAGGGGGAGCTATTCATTTGTCGACTTTCATGAAGGGTGCCGTTGAGCAGTTGCCAGTTTGGATAGATGTCGAGCTGAAACCCGCGTACTGATGTGCAAACCCTTTTGTTGTGTTATGTCCACAAGTGTGGGCCTGCTGAACAGTGTGGTGTGTTAGACCATGGTCCTCTTGACCTTGGCCTGGCTGCTGACCCCGCCCGTTCCCTCTCTGTTGACACGCAGAGGAGTTGTGCGCGGCGGAGTCCTGACCTGCCTCGGGGTTTGACTCACAGGGGCTATTGGTGAACAGGCTGGCTCAGTCTGTCAGCAAGCTGGCAAGTGGGTTTCAGCTGCTGTGTCAGAAACTGTTAGTAGGAATAACCTAAATATAACAGAGAAAAGACAATGATCAAAAGAAGTACCACCACATATATTTATACTCTTGTTAAATGCAACAAATAACAGCAGAAAGAAAATTATTATCGACAACTATATTTTTGCTTCTTAGTAACACAATCAACTCAGAAAAAGGCAATTTACTTTTCACAGAAAGGTGTTGTATTTAACCAAACGCTGACACCAAAAATTATACACAACCCTAGGTATATACAAGCAAAACACAGGAAATTTTTTTTGGGAGATTAATTTTAAGCTTCTGAAACTTTCTTTCTTTCTGAATCTATCATCGGATCCTGATTTTTACAGAGTATAACAGGAGGTATCACAGCAGCTAAGAAATCCTTCAGAAATATTCACAGTCATGTTAAAGGCCAGTAGACTTTGAGAAAAGTGTTGACAGCTATAACTGGTTGCTGGTATTTAATAGTAACAATAATGTGCCATTTATATTTTGCATCGTAATCATTTAGCACCAGCTCTTATCCAGAGCCACGTACAAAAGTGCCAAAGTTTTAAGGGTTTGTCAAATCAATCAACGGCGAGAGAGAGAGAGAGATGTGTTTTGGCTTGGTGTGTACACAGGATGGTTCATTAACCCTTTTAGATGAACACTAATCTTGAACATATTCGCCCTGTGCACTCTGTCTCTCTCGCTTTGCCAGCTCTGAACTCTCAGTAGAACGGTGAAAAGCGTCCCCTAGCCATATAAGTGCAGTGCTGGACCGGGACTAAAATTGGCGCCCCAACAGAGTACCCTTGGATGTGTCTGCATTTGTTTGCGTCCCTCCTTTAGGGATCGGTGGCTGTTTGACTGTCGGCCTGTTTGGGTCGTGAACCCCGAAAAGGATGCAGCCGTTTAGGGGGTCGCTGCTTGGAAAACTCCAGCTGAGCTCCGTCATTTCAGGAGTGCTCTGGAGTGACTGAACACCTTTCCCTTTGAGCCGGCCTTATACCTTCACGCCGCGGCAATGCACCTTCCAAGTAAATGCTAGCTGTGTTTACTATTCCCCGCTAGGCAGACTTCTGTTGGGGTTCAACAAGCTCCAAATACACCCACATGAGGAAAATGGTGTAGTTTATTTTGCTGTATTAATATTTGATATCCCCCATAATCAGATTCATGTTCTGCCGTTTCTGGGAAAGTTCTAATATACATTATTAACGCTGGATTTAAAAAGGCTAATTGCAAACACGGCTGGGAATACACCTCCAGTGCCCCTCAGATAATCACACGCGCTTTCTAACACACCTGCAGAGGTGAAGTGATCGAGGAGCGTGCCTTGAAATGGCAGGATGTGAAATTCTCCCGGCTCTTTCTCCCTCTGCGAATGCTTCAAAAAGCTCAATTAGCTACATGAGATGATAGGGCCCAACCTTAAAAGCTTGCCCACCCCTCCCACCCTTGGTAATCATCACTTCTCTTTCTGAGCTTCCGCTCAGTTCCCAAAGCTTTTAACACATGTTGTATTTCTGTTTGTGTGGATTACTTTTGACTGTCTGAGGCCTGCTTGATATGGCGCCAAGTCAGATATCGAGGCGGCGGAGTACCAACAATGGGTGTTTACATTGGATAAAAAACCGTTTTGTTTTTTAACACTCTCTTATTAGATTTACTCGGTTAAGCAACCTCCAGGAAGATGACTTGGGCCCGAACTGGAGTTAAAATCCGTCAGAGTAACTCTGCATTTCTGTCTGGATCATGAAGGCCCGAAGGATGTCTGGTGAAAAAGAGTTCATCAGGTCGAAACCGTCCAAGTGTGGTGATGTTAAGTCCACAGAAGGGCATGACAAGAGTTTGGAAGATCTTGTCATTAGGTTTGAGTGTTGCAGGGGAAAAGTCATGAACAGAGCAAAATGACTCAGAAAGGAACGCTGGCCCTGTCAGTTAACAACGCCACTCACTATGGCTGGTGCAAATGTGCAGATGTGTGCCTTGGGTAAAGTAATCGTGCAGCGGCGGAATTAAGAGTGAGACACTTTTTCTCTCTCTCAGAGGGAACTGCAGTGGGCTTCATTCACAGCCATGGAACTCGTCATGTGGCCAATGAGAAGGGCGGCCACCCGCGGTCCCTGCGTCCACTTGGAAACAACCAGGGAAAGGTTCCACCAGGCCGAGAGCTCTGGCGTGGTGGCACGTTTGCATTGTCGCTCCTGCCCTCACGCTCTGCGGAAACCATTTCCGCGCCGCTGCCCTGATCCAAATGCAAGTCGACGCGCCGTGAACGCGAGCGGCGGACGGCGGAGCCAGGCTCCGGAGAACAACAATTTTGTCGGATCCCGTCTTAGATGGAGGATTCTGCGATGGCTTGTGTGCCAAATGGAAATGGCAAGTTGTGGCACAGGCTTCACCTCTGCTCTGGAAGGTATTAAATCACCTGTTCAACCAGTCGTCAACCCTTTTTGGTTCCTGTGCCACAATTACTGCCTGAAGTACCCTCCTCAACTGCATACTGGTAACAGTAACAGTCATTTAAGTTATTCATTTTTATTAACAGGGTTATACTACTTCCTAAAAACAGCCAAATCCCGTCCAACTGACAGCAATAATTAAGCTGATATAAGTAATCAAAGTTGTTATCAGGAAATTTTTTGAAACGGAAGTAATAGTACATCTAAAAATTTCCAAAAAGAAGTCTCTCGCGTTTTTAACAGACTTCGGATGTTCGGTTTTTCTGTTGCACATCTTTTTTACCAAAGTTCTGTCGCTAGTTGGAATATGAAATCTCACTGGCTTACGTTTTCAGCCCTTATACTCACTCATCGGGAAACGACTTCTCTAAAATGTGCACCTACAAAACACCCTCAAACCTACACTAACATTAACACCATCACCATCACCAACATCAACACCAAAACCAACACCAACACCAACAAAAAGCCAAGATTTTATATACAGAGACAGACTGGAGGTTTTCAGAAATATATATGTGCAATATATATCAGGGAAAATCTAAATTAACGTAAAATAACGTTCTCTTTAACCTACTTGGGCAGGCGTTCTCAATCACTTGATAGTGTAACCTTTCCTCGTTCTCCAATTAGAAAGACCTCTGTTTTTGATCTCAGGTCAGCCCCACCATGGGAGGTGAGCTGTTTGATGCGCTTGGGAGACAGCAGGGTTTCAGCGAAACTCCGAGCCCACTATTGAGCGCTCTGTTTTAGGCACGGAGAGGGAACGCCTCATTGGCTCAGCGTGGAGCGTGGATCATCGCAGCTTTGTAATTACCGAACGCCAGGATGTAGGTGGCGAAAGCGATGATATCGTTGGGCCAAGGTTACAGAGCGACTCATCTCAGCAGTGTCAAAGAGGGGTGTGGTGCGAGGATCTGAGCTTGATGAAAAGGTGACTAGGGACGGTGATGATGAAACGGGCGATGACAGCGATCGCACGATAGCTCTCATGAAAAACTGTTTGTTAAATCACCAGAATTACAACGGGTGATGTAATTTGGGTACTTTTAGGGAACCGCTAATCAAGAGCAATTACACACAGCACTCTTTTGCCCTTTATCCACCCTTAATCCATTCATATGTGGAGTCAAGAGCTTGGCTCCAGGATGCAACGAATTTCCTCCGTCGACCTACAGTCAAGGCAGTCACGTCAAGACTTTTTGACAGCAGAACATCAAACATCAACATCAAACATTTCGAGTCTGGTATTCCAATGATACTGCACTGTGTGGGTGGGTAGTAACCTGCCTGGTTTCACGATGCAGCGAAAAAATAGCCTTCTCATAACATTGTTGCAATGTCGCAGGCGCATTACAAGACTGTTGTTTGTTAGTTGGAGAAACCGAGATCATTTGTAGCTATTCATGATACGTTACCGTCATCTTAAACTTAATCTTAACTTTGTATAGAACCATCAATTTTATTATTGGTTTTTAAAGTTTAAATCAACATTTATCTCCTTATAAAAGCCGTAGTGATCAACTGATGGATAAAATGAGAGGCCATTAATATTCACATCAGGTCCTTCTCCATGATGTGATTGCAGCCTCACAGCAGCAGAAGGGCTGAGGGTGCATCAGTACCAAACAAACACACAAATCTGCACCATCTGTTCTCCCACTATGGAACTGCTGTGTAACGCATACTGAGAACATACTTTTTTACAAAACATACTTGAAGAATCTGGGAGTAATCTCATAGGATCGCACAAGTCTCTTTCCTTATTTCTCGGGCGCAGATGCCAACACTATACCAACATTTTTCAGTGACATTTGCCTTGATCGGGGTAAGGAGTATACAGCAATGCCAGTGAATGTGAAACTTTTACAATAGCTTGTGACAATTACATAACTGGTAACAGGTGAGCAAGCAGGCAGGGTCTAGACAGGGACTAAAATCTATATTAATGCCAAAAGTTGTTGGTGTGTTTCAATACTCAATCAAGCATCTCTCTGGAGCAGCAACCTGTCTGTCAAAATCTGCTCCTACCCTAGAGAGGCGGACTTTTTCTAAACCCAACATTTAACGGATGAATAAAGGGTTGAACTGCAAACGCTACGAGTCACTCTGGCCTTTGTTGTCTGTTACAGCGATAAATGATAGTTCACCTGCCATTGTCAGTGCAGTAATTCTGGCCACCTAAGTGTTTGGAAGACCACAAACTGAGAAACTCAGAATGGAGCCACTTTCCCCGCCTTTCTCCACCCCACCAGGCCACTTCTCACCAGAGAGCTCTTGCTGATTCCCAGCCTTTCGTTTTGGCGGGTTTACCAACTCTGGGTGACCACTGACATAGCGCGCTGCACTCACGCCTTCGCACCCTGGGGCGAATGAGACGAGGGGGGAGGAACAAGCTGAGCCAAGTGACTCACTGACGCATGCTCAGATGAGCTGTCACTCATCATCCCCTTGGTTAAATCCGTCTGATGTCGCGATGGCGAGCCACGGGACCTGATGTCCCGATGGCAAATAGAAAAGGAGTGCGGAAAGGTATGCATTTCTATCTACCTGTTTACCTGCATCTGAAACTGGATTGTACAAGATAAAGCAGGAAACCTAAGAGGTCACTGCATGGTACATAATAAGTACAAGCACTGAAAATACCACTGTCGACTCACAGCCCTTTTTAAAAAGGGTTTCCTTTTTGAGGGGCTGCTACATAACTATGCTTTTAGTGCAAGATGGTCCAGTTCCCTATCATCAGTGCGCTATTTAAACCTTTACATTTTCCAAAACAGTTCTTTCACCCTTGTTATGTCAGAGCAAATATGCGAGAACACAGAAAAGAAATAAAAACTAAAAACAAATGACTGAGTGGTCCAGCTTCCTCTCGCCCAAACCGCCTTCTAAGGGAAAAAAAATTACATCATTCCTCAAGGCTGATCAGGGCGATACCCTTAATGCAATTTCATATTCGCAAAATTCAAATGCCTGGACAAGAAAAAGACCACTGAAACTGACTGAGCAAGAAACCTGCAAGCACATCAGTAAAGAAATGGAGTTCCTGCCTGGGCTGATAGATTATTGTTTATTTTAATCCCTTTTTTGTGCACTACCTGTCTTTAAAGAGGGAATTTATTTTTGTGTTCCTTCGGTAAACCATTCTTTCACTGTGAAAATGTATCTCTCTCATAATGCACCTCACCAAAGTTACAGCAGAGGGCCTTCAGAGCACTGTGTGACGGATCAAGTATGAACAGTTTCTGACAGGCGGTCTTCCATGGGTTTCCCACTCCTCGTTTATCTCAGTAGCTCTGCACCCAGTCTGCCTGGATTCTAGAGGCCCATGAATTGGGGTGTCAGCTGCGATAATTTGTCCTTTTTCTATTTTGAAACACAGCACTGTTGTCATTGAGTCTGTTTTCACTGTCAAATATTATTACGGTTATCAGCAGGCTGTCTCATCTGTGCCAAGATCGGAGGCCACAGGTCCTCACTGATTGACTCTCTGTCTGGGAGCCTGTCACCACCGTAGGTGCCGGGAACATTGGGGTGTCACTCTCCGTGGAGCTCCGTGGCGGCGTGTGCGGAACCGCGGCATGTTAGTGGGGAGCGTTGGGTGGAAGAGCACGGAGAGGACAACTGAGAGCACTGAGAACGCGGAGAGACACGAAGGGGGGGCTTTGCTCACAAACGACAGGGCTTTTCATTTGGACGTGAAAGTGTCTGTTAGAACGTAACTGATCATTAAACTTCAATCTACAACAACTATAATAGTAATTTATATTACAGAGGACATATAATAACCACATAATTTGAGCAGTTTTTATTCCATTTGGGAGCCAGGAAAGTTATCTAAATCAACGTTTCTCAAACCACGGCCCTTTTCGCCTAAATTTGCAGGCCAATCACTTTCATGCACTTATTGCTGTTCACACTTAGATGCGTTATAGTTACTAATAATTTATTCGAATTGCAACGTTGACGCTTTATTTTGCAAACGCTAAAGTCGAAGGATTTTTGCGCGTGCATTCAAATTGGTTTCATTCAATTTGGCACATATGTTTAATTTGTTTTGTGAGTGGTAATTGGTTTTGAGAACTGATGGTCTAAACAGCGATGCCCGAACGTAACGGGCCTGCAGGCTTCACTGTTGAAGTTAAGCACTTAGGGTCACATGCTGTGGTTTCCCCCTGTTTCTCCGCTCCGTTGAGCGCCATGCTTCCCTCATTGTCTCTCTTATTCTGAGGACACAGTGAGGTTTTGCCCTGGGGCCCCTATCAGTTCTTTCCTTGTGATTAACAGCGGTCTATTCCTGTCCATGGAGAATCACTGGTTAGTTCTGCCTGTCTCTAAGTAGTTATCTGCTCCCACTAAGGAGGTTGGAGTTTAAATTTAGCTAATTAAGTTCAAACAGTTAATTGCATAATCCTCTCTATAATTGTTACGCAATTATACCGTCGCCCCTGGTTAGCTACTGAATCCCAGGCTGTCTGCACCAAATAATCTTAAAAAATAAAGCTTTGCTTAAAATTGGACTCGTGATACTTTTTTGCTTGGTTACTTAAGTTCTTGTTTGATGACGGTCCCACAGCTGTAGAATGCCATTATGAAAGTAACAAAGAGGACGGTGAAGAGTAGAGACCACGAGAGAGCGATTCCCTGCCAATGTGATCATGTGACTGCTTCAGGCCTATTCCACACTAGGCTCATATTCCATTCCATTCCATTTTTCCGGGGGGGGGGGTACTGTCAGTCACGGGAGTGCTGTGTACGTGTCACTATAGGTAGCTGACTGATCGCGATTTTTGTTAACAAAACATGCAACTGAAAATTCACTCTTCTCATCTTTAAACTCATCTGAAAGTTTGGAAAAAAGACATAACAAGTGTGAGAAATATTATACACGTTTTAAGCAGGTTTATTTATTTATATTGTTTATTTAAAAGAGTAAAAACATACGTGTTTACATTGAGCTTCTTGGTTACTGGAGCTTGTTACATTTATGAAAATAAATGATAGATCAAATATTCGAGCTGGAATTCAAATAAAAACCAAAAAGTGTAATTCATATTTGTCTGTGTGTAAAGTGCATCTAACAAGTTTGTTTGCATAAATCAAATTTGTATGTAATAGATTTGGTATTCAACCTATGCATGTTTAAGTTTCTGCTTTGACTTAAGCATCCTGAGTGAAGAGGCCAGCCACTTAAAAACTTGAGGTTGAACTATACAAAATTATGT
This sequence comes from Hiodon alosoides, assembly GCA_025775065.1. Lineage (NCBI taxonomy): Eukaryota > Metazoa > Chordata > Actinopteri > Hiodontiformes > Hiodontidae > Hiodon > Hiodon alosoides. Next base: position 2,891 of record JAOYSI010026215.1, on the reverse strand, counting down.
CACGATAATCATTGATTGCAGCATTGCCACCAAACTCTGATGTATTTATAACCTACTTCAGTCCAACATTTCTCATTTGCACGCTTCTCCCCAGTGGTTAAACTGGATTTTACCATCTGCCCACATTCAATATAAAGTGACAAACGTTTTCTAACTTAAAAGGTGAAATATACATTTCTAAATTTTTAAATTAGGATAATTTATTATTGAGTTTGAAATTATTTTAGAGGTGTATTTGTGTGCTGATAAATTAATTCATTCCAGTAAGACCAACACGCCAAATGACTAATAGGTGCTTCTGGAAAACTCGCTTTTAAAACAAGATTCGCTTTTAAAGCCAATAAATATTTCCTCCGATCTCTGTTGAAAGTCAGCCCCTTATTTTATTTTGAGACCACTTTTCCTGCCTGCCCCGGTCACGTGGTCGACGCTGCGCCGGTGGTTAATGGAGAACAGTACCATAGTGAATGGTTAGACCTTGCTAACTGCGCTTTACAAGAGTCATACCTGTGAGTATAAATATATAAAAGAATAAGAATAAGAATAATTGGAACCAATATACATGGATTCTAGAGTGTAATTCGCCTATAACTATGTTCAGAATTAGTTTTATTATTATTATTATTATTATTATTATT
>JAOYSI010026204.1:10738-32792 GCA_025775065.1 Hiodon alosoides | reverse complement strand
TTAGGAACCAATTATTTACATTTTTATAGCAACATTTATTAAGAACTAGATGCCATCAGTAGGTCTTTAATGTAAAATGTATTTTCTAATGTTTTATTATATTGATATGTTTTAGATTGACAACAAACGTTTTACTTTTTCAGATTTTTTTTTATGAAAAAATGGGCTCCATACTATTCACAAGAAAGTTAAATGCAATGTCACAGCGATGACACCGCACGGTCATTTCATAGATGTGGTGCACAGTATATCACACAGCTCTTGCAAAAAGCAAAATGTTTCAGTAGCCCATTAAGCCATTGTGTGCAGATTTTCTTTTTTTCCGTCTAAAATGTTAGTCACTTTTTAAAATGTTTTTAAAAAGTTGTGCTTTCAATTTTTTTTATTATGACAGATCAGTTGGTAAAAATCATTACACAGCCTAAGTATTCGTCTTGGCAAATATATTAGTTTACACGTTAATTTATGTAAACATAATACAGCTTTTAAAAATAAGTTAGGTGTCTTGTTTTTTGGTTTAAAAAAAAGATTATTATGGAATATTTCCGCTTTTCAGGCCATTTCCAAAAAGTTGGTTGCATTTATCTTTCAGAATTTATTCTCTCTGTTATCTAAGTCAAGCCAGTTTTTGAGGCCGAATTAAGGAAAATATTCGAGAGCGTTTTTACAGATATGACATACTATACTATCAATGGATAATTAAAAGATTTGGGAAGTAGTTTTTTTTCAGATGTTTCCTAAAGTAGCGGTAGAACGAGTCTGGCCGGGTAAAAATATGAAAGTATTGTTACATTCTAGGGCTAATATGTGGGTCAATGGTCCAATGTGCGTCAATGTGGAGTATTTGTAAGAGTCATCAAACTAATTACTAATAGTTTCTTCTTGTATCTTTTTAAAAGTAATTTTTATCTGTCTTTTTCATTTTCTTCCAGGGCTCTTGTTCCCCTCCTTGTGGTGGCCAGCCAGCAGAGGCAGAATGAGTGGAAAGGGACGACTCAGTTCCCTGGTATAAATTCCAAAAGGCTCCCCCTGCCGAGCATGCTTCCTGTTTGACCGCGATGGACCGAGACACCTTCTCCCACATCCGACTGTGGTGCCCGCGCCCCTTTGGCACTTACTCCCAGAACAAGCCACGGGGTGGGGGTCCAGGAGGCGGGTCGGGGGACTCCCTGGGAAAGGCTGACATCATGGGACGGATGCACTTGGATGGCAGTGGGCCGGGGGACGGTGGGGAGGATGCTGTCTCTGAGAACATGCCCCCCGATCCGGCTCCACCCAGCAACCTTCCCACTCCACCTTCCCCCACATCCTCTTCCCCTGGAGTCCACATGGAGGACGGACGGGTCCTGCTGGATACTTGGTATGTCATCAAACCGGGTAACACGAAGGAGAAGATTGCCTTTTTTGTGGCGCACCAGTGCAGTGGAATGGGCTTGTCGCGGCCCAGTGCTGTAAAGATGAAAGGAAATTGGGCCACTGACTGTACCAAGGCCAAGCGCCGGCGTCGATGCTCCTCCTATGACCCGCCCACACGGACTCGGGATCCCATCCCTGAATCAGAGTCTGGCCCATCAGTGCCCCCTGCCCCCGAGGATGAACTGGGGTTAAGTGAAACAGACCTATTGTCGGTGGCAGAGATGGTGGCTCTCGTAGAGCAGCGCACGGCCATGGCCCTGCAGGGCATGGTGGCCCAGGGTCCCCTGGCTTTCGACCATGCCCCTCTGCATGGCTCTGCATCCGATCCCACCCCTGTTGTGTTCCTCATGGAGCCAGACCCCTCCAGACCCTCCTCCCCCTGCGCACTTGAGCAGCAGCAGGAATCCCGGCGGGTGGCGCAAGCAGTGGCTCACTTTGAATCGCAGCAACAGCAGCAGCTAGAGGGCACTCTTTTGCGGCCAGGTGGAAGCCAGCAGTGCGGAGAAGGTGAGCACCTGAGTGAGAAGGTTGGAGGTGGCCCACACAGGCGAGGCGAAGTTAGGATCGCTTTCCGGGTGTCCAGCTTAGACCCTCGGTCTCACTCGGAACCAGCAGGCCGCCCTAGCTGTATGTTCATGAGCTGCGGTGGAAGTGGGGGCCAGACAGGGGCCCGGGCCAAAGAGAAGATCACCTGTGACCTTTACCAGCTGGTCAACCTGTCTTCTCGGGACCCCAGCCTGCTGCTGGCTGCTTCGCCCAAAGCAGACCACCATGGGGAAGTCCCCCCTGAGTGCCCTGCCTCCTGCAGCCCTGGTTCAGAACCACCCCTAGACCTGGGTCTGTCAGAAAAGAAAGGATCAGCCCGCGAGCGTGTGACGGGCTTCCATGTAGAGGTGGTGGTGACTGGTGCTGTGGACCAGTGTGTTTTCTATGGTAAAGACAGCACAGAAAATGTGCAAGAGGAGACGGTGTGCTTTGGTGTTGCTGGGGGCACTCCCTCTTCTGATGTGGGTGAAGACCCCCCTCCAGGCCAACTCTTCTTCTTGCAGCAGCCCCGGCCTGAGGAGGATGCGAGTGCTGGGGGCGGGGGGCTTTATCTGTCAGACTGTGGTGGCAGCAATGGGCCAGTGGGAGGCGCCATCGACAAGCCAAACTCTCCCTCAGCTGGTGGGGACGACTGCTCGGACCCCTCCCTGTGCCGCCTCTACCGCCACGTGTCCCATGACTTTCTGGAGATCCGCTTCCAAATCCAGCGCCTGCTGGAGCCACGGCAGTACATGCTACTCTTGCCCGACCACATTATGGTGCACATCTTCAGCTACTTGCCCACCCGTGCGCTTGCCGCTCTCAAGTGCACCTGCCATGACTTCAAGGCCCTGATCGAGGCATATGGCGTGCGGGCCACTGATTCACGCTGGAACCAGGACCCACTGTACCGCGACGACCCATGCAAGCAGTGCAAGCGGCAGTATGTGCGGGGTGACGTCTCACTCTGCCGCTGGCACCCAAAACCTTACCACCACGACCTGCCTTACGGACGCTCCTACTGGATGTGCTGCCGGCGCACAGACAAGGATACGCCTGGCTGCCGGGTAGGCCTGCACGACAACAACTGGGTGCAACCTTGCGAGTTGGTGCACACGCATGTCAAGAGAGAGGAAGGAAGGTGAGGGCAGGGGGAGGGGTTGCAAGAGCCCCATGCCCCATTTCCCTCCATTGCCCCCACCCCGCACTTGCAGCCAGGGCCTGGAAGTCCCCCTGTTTTTGTTAGCTGTCCCCATCCCTATGAGTTGATCCTGTGCGTTTCTGAGCCCCCTCTTGTATATGACTGATGCAGTTGTAGTCAGCGGCACTGGAATGAGGTAGTGCCATTGTTGCAGTGGTCACAGGTTTGAGCCTAGCCTGGTCCAGTCCTGCTCGCAGCACACACGGTCCCACTCAGCAGAGGGGCGTGAGGGGAGTCGGCTAAGACTTGTGAAGACGAGGAAAGAAAAAACTTGATGTCATTTTTTAAAGTCTGTGATTTTGTTTTCTTGCTTGTTTATTTACAATGCGTTTGGATTTCCTCACTATACTTTGGTTTTATTTTCTAAGGATCTTGTGCCCCCTTGCCTCTCCCTCCCCTAATGATGGTTTTAATTTTAATTTTTAATTTTAATTCATCATCATTTTTAGGCCGGACCTTTTTCAACACCCTGTGCCCACTTTCCCTGTTGGCCCAATAGAGGCTGTTAGTTGCCAAAGCCATAATTTGCTCTACACGGGGGAATATGGGGACACGGCCCACTGGACTCTCAACACCAGCTTCTGGCCTTAACCCTGCTTCCTCTCTCTGCTCCCACTCTGTTCCCTGCTCCCACTCCCTCCAAATGCTAAATCTGACAAGAAAAGAATGGTTATATCCTGCCAAATCGAGTTTCGGCGATTCCTGTAGGTTTCTGAGCTGTTCAACGCGAATGCTTGTCAATTAAACTGAAGTGATTAAAACTGGTATCTGTTCCTGTGTGTAGTGTGTAGTGTGTGGGCAATACAGGAATATCATCAGCATAAACAATTTACTTCACTACAGTTTTGTACAGTTATAGCTACTTCTACATGCTGGCCCTACTAGAGGTCGACCGATATAGGATTTTGCTGATAACTAAGTTGGGAAGACAAGCCGATAACCGATTAATCAGCTGATAGTTTTTAAAATTAATATTGAATGAAAAAACACTTAAAGTAAAATAATGCTGAACTTTATTACAAAAATAAACATTACTGACTGAACCATGAAAATGTTTTGTAGTTTTTAAAATAAATATATATGTAAATATTAATATATGAACTATATTAATAAATATTAAAGTAAATTAGACATACATCCAAACTGAACCAAAGGGTAGCATTCCAAATAGCATAAATAAAAATAGATTAATCAAAAATGAATTAAAAAAAACACTTCAAAAGACAACTAAATTTTAATTTTTGTGAAACAGGAGGAACTTAACAGGTCTTGTTAAAGAACTACAATGGATCAGAAGTATAACGTGAACCATTTTCTAGTTCTGGCAGTTCTATTTCAATATTCAAAGTTAAGAACGCTCTTTATTGCCCTAAAACCAAGACAACGATCGCTTCACTTCTGGTGATGGGGTCTTTGATATGAAACTAGAGCAAACAAATAAATGAATTGCAATGTCTTAATCTTTTTTTTTTAGCGCCTCTAAGATTCTGTGATGTTTTTTGTTTGTATTTTGCGCTGTTATGTTCGTTTATATTCTCCGTGAGAAACTAGTCACTCACTCACACACACACACACACACACACACACACACCGATCACTTGATGATTATCTAATCAAAATGACAAAAATTCGTATTACTATGAGGATTGTTTATGCGTTTCTCTTGACTGCATGTTTTTCTCAAATCACTCACTACCTTTAAATATACAACTTAGCTGGCTAAAGTGGATATAAACTAATGCAAATAGATGGTAATAAATGGTAACATTACGGACATTTAAACATTTGGGCAGGACTTGCGTGTTTTTTGTCACATTGTTTAAACCGCTTGAGGATAGCTTTAATGTTAGCGTCCAGTCAGATTGTCGGCAAACATACTGCTGTTTTCTATTAATGCAGCATCTACTCAAGAAATGAATTACTTTATAATTATATTACAACGTGTACTGTATACATACCTTTTAGTTGTTGGTGTTTTAAATCTGCATTGTTCAGCTCCATGCAGTGTTCCGCTGCATTCAGCATTTGGGGAAAAACTATCGGTGTGGATATTTGCCAATAACCGATAGTTCCAGAAATCGTTGTCGGCGCTGATTAATCGGCAAAACTGATATATCAGTCGACCTCTAGTCCCTACCCTTTTTGGGTGTGAAGAATCATTTATACCTCTAATTTACATTGATCGAAATCTTTAAAAAAAATTATCAGTTAGAATGACCTAGTCAATAACATCTTTCAATTAAATTAAATAGTCATTGTTAGGTTATGCTCTCTTCTATTTGCACATTCATCAATGTAAAAGTCTGTAATCTGTAGATGCCTTTTAAGGCTGGGGCCAAACAGACAGTCTGACAAGATCTGGGACTCATCTCATCTGAGATGGCTTCAGATTTTGGAATGTTGACTTCCAAGATTCTGAAGCCAACTGACAAAATCTTGACAATTTGAGATGGACAGACACAACTTGGATGACCAGATAGGTTCATTCTTTTTTTTTCTTTTTTGACATCAACTTTTCTGTTCTTACAGCTAATAAAATAGTTTTAACAATATAATAACACATGTTCCTCAGTTTTGGTTAGGGTTTTTGTGTCAGCTAGCTCAAGATACAATGTATCAACTGTCACCAGTGTTGCTGTCTCAAAGGCAGAATAGTTTTTGAGCAGTTGGTGCTCACATTGGCAGCAACTTTTGTACTGATAAAGAATTGAGAAGAATATATTCAGTGCAAGGAAACATTGGGGAAACGTTGTTTCCTGGTGATTGGATATTAAGTGTTCCATCAGTCGGTCTCAGATTCAAACGTATCCATACAGAGGATTTGACAAAATAACTGAGAATAACTAAGATTGAACATCTTCAGTCTCTAGATCTGAGAAAATCTGTTCTGAATCTCAGATGTTTGCCTGTCCACACAGAGAGACTGATAAGTCCAGATTGTCTGTGTGGCCCGAGCTGTAGAGAACTGGATTCACTGTCAGATATGTCTAAAAACAAGTTTGATCATTCAGACCCCTGCAGCTCTATAGATGTCTATACTAACCCTAATCCTATACTTGCTGTGGAATTGTGTTTCTCAGTCCTAGTCCTGGGCATTCACTGAGTGCTCTTATATTAAAGTGTGATTGTAACCAAATGCAGTCAAATACAGGCTTTCTTAAACTGTTGCTGATTAAAAATATTTTAAGTCTAACTTCATGTAAAAATGAGTAATGGTCAACAGTCCCAGTGCTGTATGTATGCAGCCATTAAAGTGGTACATTCTGTGCAGGTGAGTGGTGGGTCTTTAGGATTTGTTTTTACATTCCCCTTTAATATAGTGCTATATTTGAATTTGCGATCAATAGCCAAATGCTAAAATTAAGTACAGAAATTGAAATTATTTTTAAAAATGTTATAAAAAATATGGAGGCTAGAGGGCAAGGAGTACAAACAGGCAAGGTAATCTTTATTTCTTTGAAACCCATCAGATTACAGTATTATATGCACTGGAACTATAAAAATCTTAAACGCAAGTTTTTTTGAACCACCAACTATTTTGAACCACATTTTTGCAGGTTTTCACTCATAGTTCATACCAAAAAACACCACCACTACATTCAATACAATTTTTCAACACAAGACATGGGGCCACATAGACAATCTGACTACACTAATATCTCACCTTGCAATCACTAATGGCTAAAATATGAAAATTAAATAATCATGTCATAACTTCAGCGTGAATAAAAGGCCATATGTTATCTAATGGTTTAGAGAACAATGGAGCTACATTCTGCAGAGAGAGGAAAGGAAGGAAGATGAGGAGGATGAGTAAGTCAGAGAAAGAAGCTAAAACATTTAAAATGAAATCCTAGCAAAACAGTTGACCCAAGCATGGGTTAAGTATGAGTGTGGCAGGGCTGCGGATGCAGGCGAATTTGCAATTTTATATTCATAATAATAGGCAAGTAACCATATCTTAGTGAAGCGTTTTTATTTTAGCATATTTGTACAGTATCATAAAATTAATGTTAATGTTATTAAATTAAAAAGTTCACCACTGGTTTTGGTCTGATCATGTTTATGGGAATTATAGATCAGTGAGATTAGTTGCACATGTAATTGGCCACCAAGAGGGAGGAAATGTAAGCTTTTCCATCCAGTGTTTTGAGGAAAGCTGCAATGCACTCCCGCTTTTTGTAATTGTGGGAAGCCTCTATGTTATGCCGATTTTACATCATATCATTGTACCTTTATTGTGTAGTCATGTCCTTGTTGTTTACCAGAGCCATTGGACGTCATTCAGTGATGTTCCCATCGGCTCATCAGATTCATTGCTCAATATATACGGGGACACATATTTTACAGTCTCTGAAAAACCTCAACTCATGTGGGGTGGTGCCCGCCCCTCCCCAAAGGTGGGTTTGTGTAGCTAACATCATCAACTGTAAACTTGAATTGTTTTACTGGCTTGTAGAATTAACAAATGTTGATTATGATTATATGATAATCAATCAAGCCTAGTCCTGGCTGTTCTCCTGCCCTCCTCTTAAATACCTGGAGAACTCAATGCAATTTTATGAGTACCCATCCAAATTGAGTCCTGACAATGGTTTAGGATTAATCATTCTGGCCATTTAAGATATATTAGCTACCAAGTTTATCAGCAGTTACCTTTTTGCAATGAAAATTGATGCATTTACTCAGCGAGCATGGTATTTTATTAACGTATATTGGCAATGGTCAGAAAATGGCCCAATTTCATGTCCATTTTATTTGGACCTGTATGATGTCATCGAAGCTCATTTTTATTTGATGCCACTGGTATCACTGGGTTAAATCGCCAGTAGGTAACGGGTGTAATATCACTTTTTGCAATTGTATGTAATTTGCACAGAACCCTACACAGACAAAATTGCAAACGTTAATGAAAAACCAATGTTTCAATCTTGTCTTGGGAAGTTGTTCTGAGATAAATAACCAGCCCACGTTTTTGGGGCACACCTCAATTTCCTAGCAGGATGGTGTCTACGCTTGCTATGAATGTTTGACCTTGTGGTATTTGTTTAGCAAACCAATATTCAGGAAGTCGACACTTCAGGATTCTACGGGTGAAATGAAAAATATCGTTCAAGATTGTGGGGAAGGACATCTTTTATCTTTCCGATAAAAACATAACTGTGCTAACAATGCTATTGATTATATACTTGGCAAGATGGGGTATTGTTTCAGGAAATGGGTGGAAACTATTGAACGTCAATTTCTGTAAGCTTTCTACCCCTTAGTATTCTGATAGATACAGTCAGGCAATAATCACAGCAACTAAATTAGATATATGAACGTGCTCAACCATGTAACCAACTACTGGAAACTGAATCCCTAGTAATTAAAAATTGAAGCTGAAAGAAGGACAGCACTTGCAAAAGCAATTACTTATTTTATTTACTGCACAAATGTGTTTTGGTTTTTAACAACCAAATAAAATCTTCTGTGAAACAATGTTGAAGAAACAATACTGAAATTAGTATTTAGCATCTTTTGGAAATACTCACAAAACATTATTTTAGTCTGTATGCTTTTTAGAGAAAACAACTAACTTTAGTTATTTTAAATAGCAGAAAACACTACTTGTAAAATATTTCGAATTTTATTTGAATACATTTTTTAAGCTTTCCAATTTTGGCATCATCACATATGCAGTAATCATGAGTAGCAAAACAAGATAATCTGATTCAGTTTCTCGGCAGGACTCTAAGAATAATATCCCCATAGAAAAACAGCCACCGTCATCATAATGAGAGCGTTGCTATTGACAATGTTTCGCCAAATAGGGTTCTCTGTGATGTCTGGTAATTGTCTGGATGCATCCTCAACTTCCTGCTCCGTGAGCTCTTGGGCCTGTACTGAACTAATACCGCAGAACCAGCTCATCAGCTGCCGGAGGGTAGATTGAGACCCGCCTCCCTCTGTGAGAGATGAAGAAAAGTCAGGCCAGATATGATCTCACAGGACCAAACAGGCTTCATACAGGATATAAATCCTTCTTTTAACTTTAAAATTATTTTAAAGTTTTTAAATTATTAAATTAAATTATTTAATATAATTTATATTTTGCCATCCAATTCAGATATTTCTGAGATTTTGTTGCTATGTACAGAGAAAAGGCATTTGACGGAGTTGTACGGAAGTAATTTACTAACCTTGAAAAGTCTGGCTTCACAGGGAACTTTATTACATATAATTAAGCTGCTTTACCCGTCACCTCTGTGACAAACAAAATGTAATCTAGCCATTTCCCTGTTGTGGAACTAGGCAGGGTTGTCGCTTATCCCCTTTATTATTTGCTATTACTTTGAATCAGCGTCAGGTGTTCAACGGCATAATTCTTGGAGGCCTTAAACAGTCTCCTTGAATGCAGATGACCTTCTCCTATACATATCTAATCCTGGTTCATCTCCTCTGCATTGTAGACACATTTGGAAGGTTCTCAAGATTTAGACTTACTCTGCAATATAATTATTTCCTATAAACTACAACTACAACTTTAGTTTCTCTCACTCCCAGTGTTTTCCCCTTCAGAAGAGCTTACAAGAGCCTACTATGGGTGTTGTTGTAAACAAGGCATGCTGTTGGTCTTTGCTACATTAATCACTAGTTGCCATGTTAAACTTATTAAAATCAATGTCCTACCCAAATTTCTTTCATTTTCAAAACATCCCAATTAGGGGAAGAAAAATGTATTTACTGGATTAAATAGTCTATTCCTATTGTAATATTGAGACTATATATATTGAGAATATAATTATATATATATATATATATATATATATATATATATAAAATATACAGTCAGGTCCATAAATATTTTGGAAGTTGTTTTAGCTGTCTACCACAGCGTATTGGAGTTTGAAATGATTATACTGGAGTTTTGAAATATTGAAATTAAATAATGAACCTGAGCTCAAAGGCTTTCAGCTTTAATTTGAGGGTATTTATATCCAAATTGGGTGAACGGTGTAGGAATTACTACACTTTTTGCACTTGGTCCCCCTCTTTCTGAGAGGCCAAAAGTAATTGGACAATTGGGCTGCTCAACTGTCTTGGCTGTTCCATGACCAGGTGTGTGTTATTCCTACACTAGTTACAAATTACTGATAAAAAAAACAAATAATAACAAGTTAAAAAAATAAAAATAGAAATTTATTAATTACAAATAAGCAGAGAAAAGGTCTAGATTTGATTTAAAGTGTGGCATTTGAATTTGGAATCTGTTGCTTTTAACCCTCAATATCCAAAGAGCTATCTCTGCCAGTGAAGCAAGCCATCATCAAGCTGAGAAATCAAAACAAACCCATTAGAGAGATAGCAAAACCATTAGCTGTGGCCAAAAACACCAAAAGGCCCGAAAGACCACGGAAAACAACTGTGGTGGATGACAGAAGAATTTGTTCCCTGGTGAAAAACCACTTCCCAACAGTTGGCCTGATTAAGAACAGCCTTCTGGAGGTAGGCGTATCTGTGTCAAAGTCAACAATCAAGAGAAGACTTCACTAGAGTAAATGCAGAGGGTTTACCACAAGATGGTAAGATTGGTGAGCCCCAAAAACAGGAAGACCAGATTAGAGTTCATGTACAGTTCTGGAACAACATCCTATGGTCAGAAGTCAAAGAAGTGGAATGTTATGCAATGGCCAAGTCAATCACCTGACCTGAATCCAAATGAGCATGCATTTCACTTTCAAAAAAACTGAAGGGAAAACGACCTAAGGACAAGCAGGAATTAAACACAGCTGCAGTACAGGCCTGGGCAGAGCATCACCGGAGAAGAAACCCAGCATCTGGTGATATCTATGGGTTCCAGACTTCATTGACTGCAAAGGATTTGCAACTAAGTATTGAAACTTGGTTATTTTATTTAATTCATGATTATGTTAGTTTTTCCAATTACTTTTGACCCCCTTAAAATGTGCTGCAATTCCTACACCATTCACCTGATTTGGATGTAAATACCCTCAAATTCTGCAGTTTGTGCTCATGTTCATTATTTAATTTCAACTCCAATATGCCATGGTAGACAGCTAAAATTCTATTAACTTTGTCAATGTCCAAATATTTATGGATCTGACTGTCTGTAAAGTGAATACTGGAGGAGTGACACACAGGAAAGAAAAACTGCTCCTCTCACCCTGGTCCCTTTTGGACTTGTTTCGACACTTCTCTGCAGCCTCTCTACGTGCTCTCCTCCCTCGCTCTTCCTCCACTTGGTCCAGGTCATCCCTCGCTTCCTTGGAGTGGCGGAGGCTGAACACCAGTCGGTATAGCTGTGCAAAGAGGAAAATTTTAACTAATTAGTCTGTGCGCAGGCAATTAGTCTGTGCGCAGGCCCCCTCTCTGTTTTTATCTGTCATTCTGTTTACACTTTCGTGCAGTGAAAAAACTTCCTTGCTTTCCTCAGTGATTACATACTATGGGTAAGAACAATACAAGCATGTGATCTGACATCCCTATACAAAATCCACTCATTAAATTACTGGCTGTTTGGCAAAAGTTTTTTTTTAGTGGCCTCCCAAGTTGCTCAGTAGATACAGGTGCTAATCCAAGCCCTATGAGATGGAGTTCGCGGGTTCAAATCCAGCACATTATTAGCCGATTCTCACCAGGAGAGCTCAAACTCTTTTGTGGGCTGCGTAGCCAGTGGAAAGAAAAATTGGCACCATTGGAAATTCCAAAATAGGGACAAAACTAGTTTGGAATTTCCAAATAAAACATTTTTCTATTAAGTCAATTTAGATGTGATTCTCATTCAAGGGTGAGAATGCTGCTCCACTATAATAAAGTTTACTTTGTTGCCATGTTAAGAAAAATGTGTACTTGTAAACTTAAATTGTAAACTTAACTTAAAATATCCTTTTACTGTCAGTAAACTACTTAAAATGAGTTAATAGAGAAAAACAGAAATTATTGCGCTGTGTAATAAAAATCATCACCTGATAACCCCTGTAAAATTTGTTTAACTAATTAGTAATAAGAAAAATTTGCTTTGTGGGTTCTCATGAGTTTAACTTAATTTCTTAATGTCTCATTAAAGTTTAACTTAATGTCCACTTCATGATTATCACAATCAAACTGAAATTACTTAAACCTGGACCCCAACTGTGAAAAGACCACTGTTTTGTGGTTGCGTGATGGGCAACGTGTGTCAGAGCACTCACATGTTTATCAGGTATGGCTGGAGTGCAGTGGCTCACAATGACCACCAGAATGGCAGTGCAGAGGAACAGCAGCATGGCAAAGTAGAGGTAGTGAACGCCGCACACCTGTGATGGGCAGGCTGAGGGGAACAGACAGCTCCCCGACCCGAATGCAAACTCTGGGATCATCCGACATAGACCCATGATTAGGCCGCCTATGAGACCCCAGAAAGCCCCCTGTGAAAAGGACCCAAAAAAGGAAAAGGAAGACAAAAAAGGAAATAAAGAAACACTGTCTGACTGACAAGTCCTGAGTACGTCTACTGCTATTGATTGTTCTCATCACTACCACCTCAGTCTTTATTACCTTTTAATAGCTTCCACTCCAGATACCTACAATTTCCCTCAGTCTTCATTACCTTTTAATCGCTTCCACTCCCACAAACCACAGCTCATCAGCCCCACCCCTACTCCCTCACCGGTTCGTTTACCCTCCTCACAAACACAGCCAGGAAGAAGACTGCAGCAATGGGCGGGGCAAGGTAACTGGTCACTGACTGAATATAGTCAAACAGCTGACCACTTTGGGCAGCCTGGACCACAGGAATCCAGCAGATGCTGATGCACACGATGCAGAGCACCCACATTCTGAGTGCGAGAGAGAGAGAGACGTGTGTGTGGGCTGGGAGATAAGTCAGTTACACAAAGAGTTAGAGACAAACATTTTAAAGCGACATACAGATCGTCCTGCTTAAGAAAATTTTTGGAAATTTGGTAAGTGGGCGGGTCTGAACCTGCCCACAATCATGAGCTCCCGGTCACGAGCCTGTGGTCTCAGATTGGTCCAGATGTCCATGGTGAAGATGGTACTGCTGCTGTTAAAGATGGAGGCCAGGGAGCTCATCAAGGCAGCCAGCATTACAGCCAACATGAGACCTCTCAGACCTGGGAAGTTCAAACTGTTTAAAAAATAGACTGCAGAGTAGGCAGCATGGAAGTGTTATTGATATAGTGCTATAAAAAAGTGAAATGATTTTTAAAAACTGTTTTAGCTTATGCAACATCTTGAAATCTAATGTGTGTTAATAAGGCAATTCATTAAACTAAAATGTCACTGTTTAAGATCACGCAAAATAAAAATAAGAAAGAGGGACCGGAGACTCAGCCAGGTAAAGCCTAAAAACTATAAGGAGGCGGTAGGCCTCACCACTGGGCATGATCGAGACGACCAGCTTGGGATAGGCAATGTTGGAGCAGCCCACCTCTGTTCCACAAACTTCCTTACACACTTCAGGGACCACACAACCCACCTCATCTGCAGAGAGAGAGGGGGAGCACAGGGGAATCACTTTGTTGATTCAGTGCACCTGTGAAAGCACAGCAGAACTCCAGAAGCAACACTGATACAGTGATGAACCGACCAGGAAACAAAATGTCTCATCTAAATGAGCCGTTTTGTGACCCAGAGACAAGGTTAATATTACAGCCTTGAGCCACAATCTGAACTGAGATATTTTATATTGCTGTAAATAACAGCTATGAAATAACCTGTACATTTTAAAGGATATTGTTGAACAGTGCAGGATATTGTCAAAAAGTGCAGGATATTTAGCAAAATGATAACATTGTGCATTAAAGAATGTATGGCGGAAGAAGTAGCCAATCAGTAGCTTCTGCGTGTCTGTGCTTGTCAGCTGACTGTAGCGCAAGACTGGGTGAATCAGGGGCATTAGGAGGAATGCTCACTGGGGTAGAGCACCCGGCTGATCATGCCAGGAAAAACCATGAGGAACATGGGCAGCAGTTTCATGTAGCCACACATGATGCACCCAGCTTTCACATGGGTCAGACTACGAGCTGCCAGGCACCGTTGCACAATGACCTGAGAGAGGAAAGAGAGATGAATTGCCACTTTCGTAATCCAGAGTTAAAATAGTGCACTTCCTGAACTTATAGGAAACTTTTAAACATGTAAATGCGCAACACAGGCCGTAACTTCAGGCCGTAATACACTGATGTGTAATACTTGTCTACCCCATATTACTGTGAGTTTATAAATACATTCATAATAAACAGACCTCCTGTGACTGCAGGCTATCACCAATGCAGCTAAAACTTGAATCCCCAGATGTACGAATGCATCTCGGCTCGACGCTACGATTCCTCCCACGACACAGAAGCGGGTGGTATGAGGAAGTATGGCTGTTCTCCTCCAATCCTTGTTACCATCAAGCCACCCATATCTTTTACACTCAGTAAAGAGTAAAGACAGCCCACACGAGAGATTCAGTGGCAAATGGAGCACTGCCTTCCTGCAAGTGCACGGGAACCAGGCAGGAGTTCCTGGTGAGCGACAAGGCAAGAGAAGGTATCCAGCTGCCCCAGCTCAGGCTGTGCTTTGCTAATTTTGTGCCACTGTTACAATCGGCAAATGACAAACTGTATTTAGACCTGCAAAGTCCATGGGGCTCAGTCTGCACTCGGGCCAGCGCTTTTACTACTGAGCTGCTCAGAAGGACCATTGGCCTTAATGCTCATAAACTGTATTTTAAATATCTCCATAATTTAAAATGCAGCAGTAAGGATAAGATTAATCAAATAAAAATACAAGCATTCAAAAGAATGCAGATATAAAACAATTTTAAAGTTAAAATACATGGTCACAAAAGTGCCCTATTGGAGTGAATTTCAGTTACTTCAAGACACGTGACCCTTTACATTGCAAACCGAGGATAAGTAATGTTTGCCTAACCTTTAGTTCAAGGCCTAACCACACCCCAAATCTAACCAAACCCTTGACTTGAATCTGAACTTCAAGACCTGGACTTAACCTAAGACTAAACTAATTACACTTTAATAATAAAAGATGAGAAAAATACAATAATATTTTTCTAAATATATTAATTTGATCATCTTTCTTATTTAATCAATCAAACCTGAATATTTTGTTACCAGAGCACTTTTTTGACATGGAGAAAAAAATAAGTCTGGAAATATATGTCAGGTTGTTCTCATAATGACAGTGTTGAGGTGAGGGGGTCTTGAGACCATTTCCATCCAAAATGGTGTGTCTGTAACTCCTGACACTGCAAGAAAGTAGTTTAAGTTTTAAAACTTAGGGACAGACCAGAGACACTTTTTAGAGATGATTTTCATAACCCTGAACTCATAACCTTCGATAATCCTAGTGTCTGGCACAAAGCCATTATCTACTACTACTCCTCTGTTAAGAAAGAGGGAATCTGTAACGGAAATCAGAGATTCTGAGAACCCTGAAACCATTATGACAAAAATTACTCTTTATAAAATGGATTTAGTATGTTTGTTAGTATCAGTTTTATATATTAGCCAGCTACCTAATTTTAGCTTACTTAAGGTTAACAATTCCTGCTACTGCTATCGTATTTGGTTGAACAAGATTATGGTGGTTAGTTACACTTGCTACGTGTTGATTGGAAGATCACCTCAGCAGGGGTCTGAGTTGAGATTAACTGGAGGGCTAAAGAGGTTGTATCTCTCAACTGTTAAACTTATCAGTTTGCTGTATCAGACATAGCTGATCTGGTTCTTCAACTTAAGACATCGCTCACCTGCTTCTCAGTGCTCACAAACCAATCAGACATTTCCTATATTCTCAGTACAATCCCAGGCAGTAACCTCTTGTTCCTGAAATGTTGCTCACCTGGTCAGTGCACCAGTACCAGCTGCCCACGATGGCGATGCCAAATAGCACGCCCGGCCAGGGCAGGTCCCCACTCACGGGGTGACGCAGCAGGTGGAAGGCATCCTCACGGGGGGTGTAGCACAGTGGGGAGATGTTGTAACGCTGGGGGTCCTGGGAGATCGTGTTGTTGGGCAGAGCCAAGGGGTATTTCTCCAGTAGGGTAGTGTAACCCCCCACCTCATAGAAAGCTGGGAGATCACAGCTTAAAATTAAATTATTATTTCATCATTTAGCTAACACCCTTATCCTGTGTGATTGAAAATGATAAAGCATATAATTTTACACCTTTATCCATACAGCTGGATACTGAAGCAAGTACCTTAATCAAGCAGTGTGGCATTTGAGCCAGCAACTTTCTGGTAATGAGGCTAACCATTAACCAATAATGCTTAAATGAGTTTTTCTCTTGGGAGGCCTCAAGTTAATGCACTGGTAAATGCTTATGTTTGTGTTAAAATCACATTTCAGACTAAGGAAGGAATTGTTCTACATGAACTACACGAATGAAACCTAAAACAGAAACCTTTCCATCCGTGACCTAAACATTGCCATATATTTGGATAATTATCATGCAGTGGTTTTCAATGCATTACTCACAAAACCCAGTGAGGAAGAAAGCCCCAGCGATGATGACGAAGGTCTGGACTGTGTCTGTGTACATAAGTGCGGCCAGGCCACCTGGACAGCCCACACAACATATGTCACTCAAGAAGCAAATACACATACCAGTGAAACCTGTGTGGTGTGATAGGGACTTGTTACAGTGTGCTGTAAAAGTGTAAACTTTGAAGTATGTGGAGTTTTATTCCCCTATTTCCAGGACTATGAGGAGGAAGAGGAAAAGTGTCACAGTGTTTGAAGCTGACCTCACCTGTGACGGTGTACAGGGCTGTGATGGACAGCAGGGCGATTATAGCCAAATAGATATTCCAGCCGAGTGCCTGTTGAATGAACACTGCCCCTGAGAACATGTCTACCTGAGAATGGGAGAGAGAGAAGAAACAGTGCTTCTTTGACAGCAACACATTACTGGCTGGCCAGTCAGTCACACTTTATGGGGCCAGGAAAGAACTGGTGCCTAACAAGAAGTACAAAGAACCTCACTTATGGGAATCACATATGTCAAGTTTTTATTATGTCAAGTAACTATTTCGACAAGTCATGAACAGAAATAAGTTTGGATGATTTTGTTTGTCATTAAGGTTTTCATCATCAATTAGAAATGTATTTTTATCAGGTAAAGCTGAGTTGAAACCTATTACAATACAAGATCCCCTCTAATTATGAGGTATATTATGAACAATTACGTTTAATTTATTCAGGGATTTTTTTGTTCCACCAACTGACATTGATATAGGTGATGAACACACTCACAGAGATCTTGGTGAAGATGTATAGGAAGAGAGAAATGACAGAGAGGTACAGACTGATTCTCCCCCCGCCAAACCTCTTCTTCAGGTACTGAGGCATGGTAATTACCTGCAGTGTAGAGGAGTAGAAGAGTGGGGAGGGACAAAGTGGAGTCACATAAGTCAAAACACTGAGGGATGGAGTCTAGTGGTTGACAGATTTTAAGTTCTTACCAGATTCCAGCTCATTTATCTTATAAATTTCTCTACCCTTTGTGAATTTTTCATTTAATAAGTTTCTAGAAGTCAGTGTAACATTAGGTTTTTATTGGTAATTTTTATTAATATCTGACTCACCCCAGCTGTGAGATAGACAGGGACAAATAGCCAGCCGAGTAGCAGCACAATAAACAATGCCTGAGGAAATAACAATAAAGCAAAAAAATTGCCCCATTTATCTGGTCAAACATAATCACACATTTTTGTCACCAGGTTAAACTGAAGGGACCGTGAAAAAAATAGCAGTAACAATGTAAAAGAGCTATTAAGATGATGGTGGGGACTTACATTCCACTCAAACCCCCCCACGGCGATCCCACTGGCTGCTCCTGTCCCAGCCAGGCCGACAAAGTGTCCACTGCCAATATTGCTTGCAAACAGAGAAGCGCCCACCTGACAGAGATTGAGTAGGCAGTGTAATCAGGGTTTTGGGATCAAGACAAAAAAAGCATACAATTAGATTAGAAACAATGCTGTGTAAAGACAGATGACTAAGATGTTGATTTCAAGGGACAGGTTATGACAAAGAAATCAAGAAGGAGGGACAAGGAAATAGATTAATGGACTTTTAGAGACAGGCACAGTAAGGCACAGGCACAGTAAAAACAGACTAAAAGTGGGGAAAAGCATTTTTGTAAATGGATCAAATGACCAACAAAAACACCAGATGATGAAATATTAATTTTAGGAATAGATTACATTATTTGAATTCACCATTAAACTCTACTCACCGGCCACCAGGCCATAGTCCGACCAGCTAAAAAGTAACCACCCACTGTGCTCCGATTTGTTCGGAACATGGACTGCAAAACAGGACAACTAATTGATTGACACATTCAGTATAATTCATAATTTACGCTGATTAAAGGTTCTCACACAATGCTGTCTGGTACACTGACACAAATATTCACAATGAATCACTCAAATTAGACAAAACAGGTTTGTAAACAGAAATTTTATACGAATGTTAAAATACCACAAAGTGGACTAAGCCGGAATCGCTGCAGTAAATATCCAGCAGTTTAAACCTGCGAACTCTGTAATAAAGAGTTTCTGTTGAGAGAATTTATAATATCAGTTTGCTATGTTTTAGTTTTACTTTTAAAACATGGTTTTCGGATTTAAAAAAACCCCCATCTGGCAACATTAAGATAATACATATTATGTACAGTATATATTAACACTATCTGTATTTTTCCTTAAAGGTAGCAACAGATGTTACATTTTCTGAGATTTCATTGACTAAAATAATCAAATTACAATAATTCAAAATGATCAACAGCTAATCGTTTTTCATGCACTGCCATTGCATAAATATTTGTTAATTTACAATAAATAAATTAATTTATTGTAAATGTAATACAGTTTAGAAATAAAATTTAGTTTTCCTGGTTTGTAACGCTATGACTTTATATATTTCACCTTTTGAGCTGTCCTTTTATGTTCACTTTAAACATTAATTGAATTACATTGTGAAATACTTCAAAACAGCACTTGGTAAAGTGCCTTAGCAACAGTTGAGCAACAGTTGTTGCATCCCTTGCCCTTTAAAACTAGTTAAGTCAAGTCTCTAAATTTGGTTTTGTTGTTAAAAAAATAACAAAAAACAATAATATAATGTAACAAAGAGGTGTAGAATACTTAAGAGTCAATGTCAATCACAACCAGCCACCTTGATTTCAAAATGAGTCAACATCAGGCAAATTGACACACCAGTGGACGTACCCAGATCCCTACACCGATGACCATTAGAAAATAGCCGACGATGACGATGATGTCGGCTGGATTATTGATAGCGACCTTAGTTTCCATTTTGGTAAAATACAGCAGCTGCTCCAATTCTCAAAACTACCCCAAAATCCAAAGTGAGAGTAGATGCTGCTATCCTGTGAAATTACCAAATAAGGAACATCTATTTGACTTAAGGCCAGCCTTGGATCTTAGGAGATAAATGTTTTCCTGAACTTGATATTGAGAAATGTAGAGTGGAACACAGAGGTGGCTGTGGAATGGAGAGAGTGGTAATGAAGACCTTTGCCCATTGAAAAAGAGGCTGATGCAGGAATTTATTAATGCCCGCAATAATTAACGCACCTAATAAGCAGGCATCAGCAAGTGCTCATGTGGTTTCTGCTGTGCAAAAACATGCTTCACTTTAGCTGAACTCAACTTTACTTAGAAAGCACCCGTGGAACAGCGTTTTCTCTTCTTTTTTTTTAAATTCGATTTTCTAGTGTAGCATCGTCAAGTAAATATACTTGCTCAGCAGTTGAATACATAATCGATTTTTCTTAAAATAAAAAAATAAAATACACACTTACTGACACTTATTTTAGTATTTTCCCACAATACGGAATCACTAATTGTGCTAATGTATTTTGGCTTGTCGCTACCAATCCTGCCACCACACATGGACGTACAGCTAGTCTCCTACAGGTCACCTATTGTACACAGTAGGATACACAGCTCGCTTGACAGGTTCAGCGCTGATTGGAGAGGCAGTGCCATAAAGAGGGACATTCTAGTCTGCAGGGGGCTAGTCTGCTCCGGAGCATTCGGCTAATTGAGTGTCAACGGTGTGCTCTCCTGGTCACAATCAACAAATTACGAGTTAAATTCAAACCTGCAAATCCAGGTCACAAGGCTCATTTTGCACCTTTTTCGGATGAGCGACTCGGCCCGCCAACTTGATTTTAAGTATGTATATCATTGCTAGAGAAGCTGGGAGGTGGAATCTGTAGATATTATGTTCTTTGGGTCTGAGGCAAACATTTTGCCAAATCCTTCTAGAAATCAGGTTTTGATATATATCAGTACTGTTTAAAACTTTTTGTGATACATTTCTAGTTCTATAAGGAAGGAGATCAGGGGATCACGTAAATGTAGATTAGCCCCATTATTCATGGATGCCAACTGAATGCCGAACAATCAACCAACATAGAGGTGTCCAGAGTCCTTTGACATTCGTAGTCAGCCAAAAGTGGTTCATTTCCATCGATGAGTGGCTTGATCAGTACTATAGATTTTGATCATAAAAGTTAAGAATATAATTAGTGCAGTTTCCTTTTGTTTTCAGAGATCTCCCCAGAACATTAAATATAAACATATGATGCAAATTCGCAGATCTTGAGAGACCTGTCTGGAGCAGACAGTAGACAGACAAGACAAAGTAAGGCTGAACTTTGAATGCAGAAGATTGCATGTTATTTGCTTTAATGTGTAACAGTATCCTAGTTAATGATCTCTGCTCTTTCATGGCAAATCGTCCACCACTGCTTCCAGCGAGAGTAAGCCCTTGAAAAAACAAGTTCTCGTTGCCGCCACAAGGAAATTTCTAACGTGAAAACCAACACAGAATAACCATTTAAAATATTACTAGTTATATTACTAGAAAGCAGTGTAGCCTTCATTGTAAAATTAACATTTTTATTGTTAATTTTCTTCCTTCCAAATAAAAAGACCGCCCTGATGATCAGCAGACCAGAGCAAGGTCAATTCAAAGGTAAGGGGTTGGGATGTCAAGCCATATAGTCCCTCTTAACTGAGACTCCTGTGAACAGCAAGGAAGGAACCCCTCCCTGGACTGATTTTCAATCACGTGTGACATCACCAGTGCCACTTCAAACTAACAAACTCACCAGTCCTATCCGACTGATCCTGATATTTAGGTTGGTAAAGTGGATAAATTCTTCACCACAAAAGAGAATTTCTCTAGCTCTTGATTTTTTTTTTTTTGTAAAATATTTACTTGTTCCTTTTCCTCTCCGTTGGATAATCAGTTTCCCATAGGTTCTGGAAAAGCCAGGCCTAGTTTCCTTATGTTGTTACAAGACCTGCAATCTCTGACATGGTCTAGTTGGCTATAAGACTCTCCTGTGCAAAAGGGCTGAACAACTCACATAAGTAAACCACCAAAGATGTAAAACTGAGCAAGATTGAGTGCCAGTTCCCATCAAGAAATTGGTTTCAGTGAAAAACTTAAGCCAGCAGTACTTTTACCGAGAAAAGCCAGGGAAGCAGGACCAGCTAGCAACTCATCGCAGACGAAAGACAGCATACAACCACTTGATTGACCTCTCTGCTCCATGGAAGACAAAGGACGCAGCAGAGGACCAGCTGGAGATTCCAGACTCATCATCCTTCAACAACTATCTAGACAGACTTGAGTATAGCAACACACTATGATTTATGGCTCAATTTGTGTTTGAACAAACTGAAGTACTCGTCTTATAATACAACGGTCTTCATAGCTATATATAATTATAAATACTTGTTTACATCTACCAAATGTGTCGTTTTATTATTCTAATAAGATAGTCATATTAAAGATATTAGTCGTCTCCTCCAAGATTCTTAAAAACGGTTCATGTTAATTAATTTACTGGTG
>JAOYSI010026193.1:14525-29196 GCA_025775065.1 Hiodon alosoides | reverse complement strand
GAGAGAGAGAGAGAGAGAGAGAACAGGAGTGAGAAAGAGAGGTCAGATACAGAGAGAGAGAGAGAGAGAGAGAGAGAACAGGAGTGAGAAAGAGAGGTCCGATACAGAGAGAGTGAGAGAGAACAGGAGTGAGAAAGAGGTCAGATACAGAGAGAGTGAGAGTGAGAAAGAGGTCAGATACAGAGAGAGTGCGAGAGAGAGAGAACAGGAGTGAGAAAGAGGTCAGATACAGAGAGAGTGAGAGAGAGAGAACAGGAGTGAGAAAGAGGTCAGATACAGAGAGAGTGAGAGAGAGAGAGAGAGAACAGGAGTGAGAAAGAGGTCAGATACAGAGAGAGAGAGAGAGAGAGAGAGAGAGAGAGAGAACAGGAGTGAGAAAGAGGTCAGATACAGAGAGAGAGAGAGAGAGAGAGAGAGAGAGAGAGAGAACAGGAGTGAGAAAGAGAGGTCAGATACAGAGAGAGAAAGTATCATTCCCCCTCCAGTCTGAGGCATGGTAGGAAAGCCGTACCTGTCTCTCTCTCTCTCTCTGTGTTACAGAATGTCAAAGATCACCAGGCTGCTGAGGAAGAGGCCAGCGAGGGGGAGGAAGATGAAGATGACGAAGAGGAGGAGGAGGAGGAGGAGGATGAACTGGAAGAGGACATCACAAGTGCAGAGTCTGGAGACAGTGATGGAGAAGGGGAAGGGGTCTCTAGGACCTCACAGGACGGGCAGAGGAAAGGTCACCTGGAGTGGGATAATGAGACGTTATCTAACTAAACATCACACACATGTAGGGTCACACTCTCCCTCTTACACACACACAGACACGCGTGTAGTGTCACACTCTCCCTCTCGCGCACACACACACACACACACGTGTAGTGTCACACTCTCCCTCTTACACACACACGCGTGTAGTGTCACACTCTCCCTCTCGCACACAGACACACGCGTAGTGTCACTCTCCCTCACACACACACACACACACACGCGTGTAGTATCACACTCTCCCTCTCATGAACAAACACAGACACGCGTGTAGTATCACACTCTCCCTCTCGCACAGACACGCGTGTAGGGTCACCCTCTCTCTCTCACGAACAAACACACAGACACACGTGTAGTGTCGCACTCTCCCTCTCACACACACAGTGTCTGTCTAGTGACACTCTCCCTCTCACACATACACACACACAGACAGAGACAGACACACTTACAGTGTTACTCTCTCCCTCTCACACAAACAGGCACAGACAGACACGGATTCATACACACAGATACGATTTGATTTACTAACAAAACTAAGTTCTCAAAAGTACGATTTTCTGAGTTAATCCTACGATGACATTTTTAATGACATGTCTCCCTCTGCTGTCTGAAAGCTGTACTGCTCCACAAAGCCCCCTAACCACTCACCCCCAAGAAGTGACAGTAGTCTAACTGATTAAGGTGGTGGTGTTAAACAAAAGGAGATAGTTATTTCTGTCCGTTGTCACGTTTTATATTTCTCCGAGCAGTATGTTTGGACTGACTCAAACACGTGCACGCGAGTACACACGCATAGAATTTGTGCACGAACCTGTAGGCCATTCCTTCCAAAAGACTCGCATTTGTGAACTAATCATAAACTGGTCCCGTGCTTCAGTGAATTTGAAGTTGTTTAGTACTTTTCTCCTTTTTATTCTTGTTTAACAATGTATCGTTTGGCCCAAATTGCTTACAACTTTTATGCAATGAAATGATATATATCTGTGTATATGGAACATAAAAACCAGTTGCTTGTTTATAGATTATTTCCCATATATGTTATGGTTACAAATCTCAATTTTAACACCTCCTGTCTCAAATCACCCCATAATTTGGAAGAACTATGAAGACAAAATCATTCTTGCCGTGTATAGAGTGAATTTCTCTCTTCCGCAACACAACACAACACAACAATTTTACGTAAACCGTTGAGATATCATTGATTGGATTTATTTTTAGCATTTTAAAAATTATTTTCTTTAACAGAATGATTATGTTTAGACGATTATTGTTTTATGTCTTAATATGAACGACTAACGCATCACTTCTAATCAACGTTTATTCATAAAGAGAAATCATAGCGAGATGTGAATTATTTTTTTTTGTACTTGGATGAGCTTCTACCATTCCGTGACAGATCAGAGCAGGCAAGTAGAACCCTCCTCTCTCGGGCCCCTACTTGTCCCTACTGTTTTAGCGGAATGCCTTACCTGTATTTGTAGTTGAAGTCGCAACGTTAACACGTATGTTTGTGTCAGTTTGGGCGAGCCTTTGGGTGGCGGGTCTGAATTCTCTATGGTGCTGAGGCAGGGCCTTTAATTTAAAAACACGCCAGCTTACATGTGACCGTGTTTCCGACGAGAGAACTTTATAGGAAGTTTAATTTTGTTTGGAAGGGTTTTAACTTACCCCTGAAACATCGCTTGTAAATACATGTTCTTGATCCAGCTAATGATCCCTGTATTCGATTCCATTCGAAGTGTGACCCGTGTTAGAACTGTTCTACCCACAGTTCAAATCTCCGAAATTTGTTGAAGATAAACAAATCGTATTTTTTCCGAAGGTGTCAAATTACACAAAGGCCGTCGCTAGGGGAATAATACTGACATTTCGAGCAGCTGAAGGGGCAAATCTATCACCAACCTAACACATCTCTGATCGAGTTCAACGGCGATGTCATTCTCCACACACCGTATCACCCGAGCTTGTAATGACAACGGCCAGGCCTCTTGGTTCGGTTTTTTTTACGCTGTAGTCTAATTCAGAGGGATGCGTTATCCTGGTCAGAAGACATCATTTACAGACCTATGTGCATAAATCCTACCAGCGAAAGCTGGAACCATTGTTCCATAAACAAGCATAAATAAACATCATTCCGGCATAACCATTTGATAAATTGTTCCTAATTTAGCCCGGGTTCACCTTACTCGTGACACATCGTGGTGAGACTCGTCCCGTGCAATGTAATGATTCCGATTCCCACCTTTATGTCTTAAGTTTACTTTTAAGTGTTTGTTTTAGAAGATTGAAAAGCCATTTTAAACATCCACCTTTTGTTTCTCCATTTGATTTCTTAACTGTGGTCACAACAGCACTTTCTGTACCTTGAGAAATAAAGACCTGTTTTAGAATCTACTTGTGTTTTCCTAACTCTGTCCATCTTTGAGTTAAATCATTCAAATCAAATAATTTAAAAAAGAGAATCATAAAATCATATTTTTACTAATGATTAGTGGCCTAATAGACTATACGCGATACTGGACATTTTTGGGACAAAGAAATCACGTTGTTGGTTTGGAAGATAAACATTATAAAAGTTAACTCGAATTATACGTCGTCTTTATAACGTTATATCAAATTTTGTTAACTTGATTCGACAAAGAAAGTTAACGTTTAACGCTAGTAAATTAACCGACCCGATTAATTCACCCGAATTAGCTGATTAAATATCTGGGCTATGAGTGCGTCACTACACAACCTTAACTCTTACCTGTGTGATATAGATATATAGATATAGATTACACAGGCGCTGATAGACTCCACACCAACACAAGCAGGAGCTGATGGCAGAATGTGGCCCTTGCTCAAACCAAACCCGAGGATCCGGCTGCAGATTCCGCCCCACGTTGTAGGATCCGGCGGCGCGGGACCCACCGCACAATTGCATTAACCTTTTTATTGTCCGTCGTTTAGCTTAGTTTCATTTTCAATGCAGACTTAATTATCAAGGTCTTCATCATCCTGTCATTTTAATTAGAAACTCAAGGCCCCGTGCCTTAACGACAAAGTTGATTAAAAACTGTGTCCTCGCAGAGAGGCGCTTAATTTGATTTGTAGTGCACAGCGACGGTGGTAGTGCCTGAGAAAACAGATGAGCTTCTCGTCTTTCCAACACCCAGCACACCGGTGCTTCTCTCCTCCGTATTGACTGCATGAACTCTCCATTTCATCCCACTTTAAACTGACCTCAGCTGCAAAATGAGGGGCCCCTCTTTCCTCCACATCGGATCAGGACCGGGTCCTTGTCCCATCCCATCCGCACATACAGACGAGCAGGTAGCGCTGGAGCAAGCAGGGGCGTCGGCCGGAGCAGAGGTTTGATTCGCTGTGATCTCTGGGCCGGTTGCCGGGTGACCCCAAAGGGAAGGCCAGCATCTGCCCAGCTCACCTCCAATTAATTCATTAAGGAGTGCTTTGGGGGTAAAGAGTTAAAAACGCATGAAATCCCCGAGACCAGAAGTTAAGAAACTGCATGGCAACACTGCGGTTCTCCACGGTAGCACATTCTGTAAATCCCCAGCTGTACAGACAGACTGTAGAACTACTGTAATAAACTCATCTAATCCTGGATGTAAAAAAAGTTCTCCGAATTAGTGGTATTTTAAGTTCATAAACTTTATCTCCAGATAATCTCCTGTGACCATATATAAACAGAAGCCGGCTGACATTGAATTAAATTAAATTATACAGCCCAAGCCCCCTAAATGGGAATTTTGACTGTCACATGATCGTATAACGTCATGAGGTGTTCTCAAGGTAGGGAAGACCTTAAAAGTTAAGAGGTTAAGAAAAGGTCACTCCGCACCCATCGAGAGGAAACAAACTACAGCTAAACGAAGGATAGCAGCTTCCCATGGAGAGAACAGGACAATGAGGCACTTACCAAAAGCGGCCAGTAGGTGGCACAACTGAGCTTGATTTGGCTGTGGATGAAGGATAACGGGAGCAGGACGGATTTTAACACCAACAGATGCTGTGTCGCTAATTACGTGAACATATTAGGCTTCTGGCGGTAAATGCACAATATCTTTAGTCAGCAGGAAACGCCCTATCAGCACACAACTAACTTTTCGTACTGTCAGATCGTCTTTCGGCCGCTGACAAGTGCATGTGGATATCACCAGCAAAAGCATAAGTTGTGCACGTCTCTAAAACACTGCAGCAACATTACCAACATGCTGCCACGCTGAAAGATCAAGGTGCTTTACTACGTTTGAAAGCCAGGTCTCGAGGTTTTAAAACGAGCAGGACCGTTTCACACGCCGAGGAAAACGGCTCGCTAGGAGCCGTTAGGTAAAAATGCACCAGTAAGGGGATTCAATGCAGGAAAGCCACCGGGTGGAACTGCAGACGTCACAACAACAAAGTCTTCACTGGCTTGCCTTTTTATTCCCGTTTAAAATACGCAAACTGTGGATACATTCCTCTACGCCATGGTATGACATACAGTAACACACCAGAACTGAGCAGGTAAATAAATAATAATCATCATCATCATCATCATCAAAGCAGCATTTGGTTTTAAAAAAAAGTCTCAGGTGACAGACGTCGTCATCCCCAGTCAATGTGTGTAATTAAAAATGCAAATAAACCCATTTAATTACAAAAATAAATGGATAAATATAGAAGGTAAGAGTAATCAGGAATATGATCTTAATAACCAGAATTCACACTTTAAAAGTAAAACAGAGTTTAAAAGTGACTCAAGCATCGAGCAAAAGGGCGATATGGCGTGGGGATGGGGGGGTCCTGACCATTCAGAGACCTTCCAGGAAGGTCAGCTGATGTGGGTGGGAGCGTGGAAGGCTGGGTGGCAGAGGGTAACGCCGCAGGTGTCCTGTAGGGCCGCGTCTCTGAAGACAAGGTTTAGTGCGGTTTGCCCCTTCGAAGCCTGGCTAAGCAGGAGCTTCATGAACATAAATAAATATTCATATATAAACGGTCAAAGGCATCCGAAGGATAGCAGTGTGCTCTCGTTTTTGTTTTTTAATAGGATTAGGATCCACACAGCCGCCATTTTTCACAATGTGCGCCGTGCGAGAGCTGTTCCGCCGTACTCGTTCCACAACCGTCATCTGTCTGCTCACCCACACCCACGCCCTGGCCCCTCCAGATGAATAAAACCTAAAGTGTCTGTGGCAGAGACACAGCTCTGAATGTAAACAAATCTCCGTCATTGGAAGGACCTTCTGCTTCGCCTTCCTCTGTCCTCCGGCTCCAGCACAGAACCGGACCGGGCGCCCGGCCCGCCCGGGCTCATTGGTATTGGAGGTAATTCTTCAGCGACTGGGGCAGCGGCAGCGTCTCGATCTCCTGCAGCCGCTCGCGGCCCAGAGCCAGCCGCGCCGCTCGCCGACAGAGGTCCATCAAGGGGAGGGGCTCCGCTGTGATTGACAGAGAGGAGGGGTGAGTCAAAACAACATCAGGATCCTAAACCGCACCCACTTAATCTGCTCATCTCTCCAATGACACCGAAGGAGGCGTGACAAAAAGGCCAAGTCCAAATTGTCGGTCAGAGATGAATGACAGCATGCTAATTATCCAGAGAGCAGAGGCTTCCATCACAAAGGAAAGAGACACAGACCTGAACAAATCACTTTCATGCCCAACCCCCTTCCCGTTAAACCTGAACCCTTCCCACACGGTAAACCCCGAGTGGATATGGCAGAGAAGAGCGAGCGAGCGAGCGTTTCCACCGGCCAGGGGGGATTCCTGGGGAGCGTCTCGCAAAGCCACGCACCAATTACGCACAGATGGCGGGCGAGGAGCCGGGACGGGAAGGGCGACTTCACCCACCACCAGCTGGGACGCACTAAAACCACAGGCACACCCCCCCACATGCTAACTGCCATCCGATTGGTTACATACTGACTGCCACATGCTGACTGCCATCCGATTGGTTACATGCTGACTGCCATCCGATTGGTTACCGGTAAAAAAAAAAAAAAAACTAAATCAGCCCAGCGTCTCTGACCTCGCTCGTCTCTGGCATCACTTCCCTTCAGGTCGCCAGCAGGCGGAGCCAGGGGAGGAATTTCCCGGCACAAACGCACACCCACTAAGAGGGAAGACCCATCTGCCACAACCCCATGTGTGGGGGGGATAATCACAGGGTCCAGAGGGGCTCTCTCTGGCAGCTGAAGGCACACAAAGCTCTGGTCAACACGTAATAAACCTTTGCTTCTGCTTCCAATAAGATCCTAGGCCAGGCCACATGGGTGGAATTGGGGTAGAGTGAGGGAAGACATTAAGCCAGCACCTTGCAAGCGTTATTTACTATAAATAATAAAGGTACCGAACGCGTGGGCAGCAATGGGACAGGCCGGCGCCCCCAACGGAGACCGATCGGGTCACAGGTTCCGCGAGAATTCCAGCTGCAGGGGGATCGGTTTTTCCGCCCACGGCCAACCGGACCTCCCTCTTGGTAATGGCAGGACAGATCGGATTCCGCAGCGCGTTTCTCTCCAACATGGCGGGATGTGGCAGGCGCAGCAGGGTGAAAACACTACAGAATAATCATCTCCGCGTTACTGGAGCTAAATAAAGAGACGATGAGACGAACCAGCTTTGGCATCGCTGTATAGAGGTGCCAAACTGCAACCCCCTTCCCCAGTTCAGTCACACACAGGCAGACCCCAATGGCAAAACCACGTAATATGGAGATGAAAGATGTAAGATTTGGGGAAGAAAGCAGGTGAGTGACAGCTGCCAGAAGAGAAGATCACAGGGAGAAGAAAAAAAAAAGTCAAGAAAAAAAAAAAAAAAAGATTTTCCAAGAGATCCTAAAAAGTAGTTAAAGAAGAGACGTTTTATTCTTTTCTCCTTTACAGGTTGTTGGGGTTAAAGTTGAGGAACACTGATATCCTTTCAGTTAAAAAACATACTTTTATATCATACAACTGACTTGATGGCTATAAGACACATATTCTGTGGTCTAAAGCATTAAACAGTACTTGTTGTACGCATTCCTAACGCACATGTTCCTACAAGCTGTTCCACCAGAGTGTCAAACACGCGACCCCACACTGGGGCGGCTGATCGTGGGGTCCAGATTATTTTTATAGCTGTGGAGTGGAAAGCTTTAGCCAGCACACCCCTCGTGTGGTTTGACCTCGGTGTGCCGGCCAGACCGGTCTTCATAAATCAACCCGGCTATTGCAGGCAAAGGCAATGCCAAGACATCTGCAGGCATCCGGTAGGCATTAGGACCACCCCTCTCCACCAAAACTTCCCTCGCAACATTACAATGCACCAATGAGCCCAAAACCCCACACGAGCCAACAGCTTAGCTGCCGGGAAACGCCTCATCAGTTCCGAGTTCGGGTCACGCGGCGCCAAGTCCAGCGGAATGCCGGGAAACGTCTCATCACCCATTGGCTTATTGACTGCTCAGGTACAGGGAGGCGTCCGCTCCTAGACCTTCCCTGAAAAGGGTCAGCAACTAAAATAACTACAATCTACCACTGAGTCATTACTATTGACCAACATCCCCAGTCTCAAAAATAAACTAAGGGTAAATCTTCAATATATGCCGCTTGGCTCCCAGCATTACCCACGAGACACATGGTCATTTTAAAAATCAGTTAATTTATTCATAAAGCATCGCTTCCATGTTCTCACAGTGAATTAACTACGTGCAACTGCACACGACTTTAGTAGCAGCGTCTTAAGTTCGCCTCCAGAGGTTACAAACGTGGTTTTTAATTAAGGCTGGGAACCAAAACAGATCGACAGTCGTGTACAATCCACACAGTTACGCACATTTCCCCCATACTGCCTAATCAGCATTTCTGCTTCCAGGAATGGGTTTAACATTTCCACCGCAGTTTCCTAAATATCGGGCCAATCATTGGTTAGCGGTGATGCCACCAACCCGTTACCAGTTCACTCGTTCATTCTCTTCGGCCTTTGGGCACAGCAGAGAGAAATTCCTGCAGGTCAACCTCAGTCCAACCTTGGGACAACAATCTGCTCACCACAAAAGGCAGCAGTTGTCCAGACAACGGGAGCCCGTTACCCGCTAGCGCAGAGACCGCAGCGCCCTGCCGCTTCCTCCCGATGCCCGTAACTTCGATACACATCCCAGACACCGGCGACGGATTTTCACCACAAACAGAGGTGCTCAGCATCGAGGACCAGAAATAGTGGCAGAGAAAAGCTCCCACCTGATGGCTGGTTTGATTGTCAGGGGTAACGGGGGGGAGCAGATTAGTCCCACCACCACCACATTCACAACCTAAGTGATCTTCAATTATTTTCACAGAAAAACTCAAGAATGAGTAAAAGACGTGCCGTTTTTATTTCATTTTTTAGGATTATAGGAGCGTGGCTTTGATTTATTTTTAAAACAGTGTGAAATCAGTATTAGGAGGCAGTGATACAAAACGTTATTTTCCCCCATTACCAGCCACGTTGAAGCAAACAATTCAAACACTGCACGCTCTAAAAATAATTTGTGACGGCACACAATCTTCCTCCCTCCGATGATCGTGGGAGCGGAGCGGGGGTGCTCGGGGTCCTGGAGAAAGAAATCCTTTAATAAAACACGCGTCGGGAGAGATGCTGTGGATGGTTTATTCATAGGGGGGAAATGGCCAACGTTACAGCCCATCAGAAAGGCCCGGGACACGGCCGGGACACAGGGAGGAGGGAAAGGCGGAGACCGAGAGGCGGAGACCTGGAGCAGCGTTGTGTAGCAGAAACGGTGCGTGGGGACACCGGTGGCCAGAAGAGGCCGTGTTCTGACGCATTGTCAAATCAGCGGCCTGTATCCTGGCACGCATTCTCACTACATCTCCTAGGCCGTATCGTTACTACATGTAGGCCAGAACACAGCTTTTTCTCTTGGCGTTGTGCATTTTGTGTCGCCTTGTCCTGCCCAGTCACGCACAGCAGCGTCCCCGACATTGGAGGAAATGCTTCCTCAAAGCACCGGTATTTTCTCTCTTCCCCGCCTTACAGGCAGCGTCATACCGAGAAGGGGTCCACATCCAATCAAACGAGCTCCGGTCACGCCGCCATGTGGCAGATTTCATCATCGGACCCCCTGGCTGTGAGAAGTTAGATCTGTTGCAGACAGCACCTGACAGATGAAGACTATACACAGATTCACAGGACCCAGTTTCCTGCCTGAGCCCGTCGTCGTCTGCTCGTAGATAAGGGAGGACGGCACTAAAACGCTTTTGGTTGCAGTGCATCACGGCAGCCCTGTTTAAACAGGCAGTCTGACAGAGTTTAAGGACAAACAGGCCATGTTTTTTTTTTCTTCCCATTAATACATAATGAACATTTTCATGAATATATCATTTTTTTTGCATGCAATTGCTGAATTATCAATTATGCAAGACCTGGCTGCTTATGTGAGGGTAAAAACAAAGAAAACTAAAAGTTCAGAGACAGACACAGGTTTGTGTGTATTACTGCACGATCCAATTCAAAGTTGAGCCGTAGATAAGGCAAGCCCTAACCCCATTTAGATTTCATGAGTAATTTATGCAAATAAAAACCAGTAAAACTGTATTAAGGGGACAGGTACAGGACATTAACTGTTTAAGTAACTGTAACTGAACCAATGCTCAACTTGTATCATATCCTTACCAGTGCATTGTGGGTCATTCCACTTTTTCCCCCAAAAAAGCACGACGGTCCCCAAACCCAGCCAGCGCGTTGCCATTTCTCGAGCATTCAGGAGATGTGCGTGGGGATAAACTCCCCCAGCCACAGCTATCTCAGACCCTTAAAGTCCCCCAAGACTTCTGAGCACCTAGCCACCCACACTTTAAAAACAGGACTCCATGGAGAGGAGAAGAATAAAAGTTAGAAGTGGAAATCCGAGCCTAATCTACAGAAATCACCCTCGGGTGTTCCACTTACGGTCCAGGCTGTTGATGTAGTGCATGGTGACCTCGCAGTGACCCCACACGGCGCTAATGATGGGGTACAGCTTCATTCCCTTCAGCCCCCGAAAGGCCACGCCCAGGTACTGCCCGTCCACCACGAAGCTGAGGGTGCCCTCGTCCATGTCCAGCACCACCACCAGGGCCTCGGGGAGCGTAAAGGCCTCGTCGGGCTGCAGGAAGGGGGGGTAGGAGGGCGCAGCGGAGGCCGGGCGGTTCTTACTGTCGTGGTAGAGCCTGTGGCGACCCAGATCCCAGCCCCAAGACTCGCTGTCGCTCCCCACCAGCGCCATGTAACCCACAGAGTGCAGGGGCGCCTGGGCGGTGGCCACGCCCACCACGGCGTGCGTTCCCCGCTGCCGGGCGGGCCAGAGGATGCGCCAGGCGTGCAGACCCCGGGTGTGGCCCACGCGGCCGCGGATGCAGTCCGTGCTCTGGGCTACCGGGTGGCGGTGCAGCGTCAGGCCGTCCTCCTCCTTGACGAAGATGTTGAGGGAGCGGTCCTCGCTGTTCCAGGCGTGGCGCAGTTGCAGCTCGGGCGGCGCCGGCGGCATGTCCAGCAGCAGGTCCAGACGGGCGGGGCGCCACAGGTCAGGGCCGGCCCGGGGCTCGCGCCGACCCACGGCGGACCGGAAGGACGGCTGGCCCCGGACGTCCGTTGACTTGAGGCTCCCGGAGATCTTTTGACCCATTGATGGGAGCGGGCAGGGGGAGGCCGTTACCTCATCAAAGCGGAATCCAGGCGCTGCCGTCTGAGAAGCCCAATCTCCGTCCCGTGCCAACAAGCGCGCCGCTCCTGCCAGTCAGACGGAAGGGGATAAAATGTAACTACACAAATCTCACTAAGTGCTTAGGCTCCTTTGTCCAAACCACGAGTCAAGAGTCAATACAGGAGGAGAAAACTAAAAGGCGCAGAGGACCCAACCAGCGCTTCCGCTGACTCCGCCCTCGGTATCACACACACACACACGGTAGAGGGGAGTTTAAGAATTGGCGTGGGGGTATATGGATACAAGACTGGATACTTATGGTAATGTGCCACTGGAACAGGCAAGGCGAGTTTCCTGCTGAAGGTAGTGGATTAGTCTGACTGCAGCAGGTGGGTTATTCCACCATTGGGTAAGGAGAATAGTCTGACAGTTGGTGTTTGCTCCCACACACGTACAGACAAATCCCAACCAGATAACGTAAACTGCAAGATGAAATAACCACAAAAGTACACTACAAAAGCCTCCAATACTTTCAGCTCAACTCAAATTCTGTCCCACAGCAGTAAACAGAGAACTAAAGTCTTCTTTAAAAAGACATCAAGAAGAAAACTAGCGCCTAAAAGAATAAACCCCCAGACAACGAGGCATTATTTTCAGTTTGTCAATAAAGCTCTCCTATGAGGTAGCGGGAGAATACAGACCGCAGAGCAGATCAGATAATGAAGTCCTAAAAATACAACCAGAACTGAAACAGTACCTAACTGTTACTGCCCCTGGGCGGTGTGCCGTGTCCTGTTCCAGGAATGAGAGGCGGCTTGCCACACACACACGGACATGTTTTCTACACGTACTGGCGAAACGATGAGAGAAATGGCCACTACTACAGACCAGAGAAACTGGAGCACATCTGACAAGAACTGACGCTAAACAAGACCCCAGAATGCCACGGGGCTTACCCAGCTTGGCTTCACCCGGGTCCAGTCGTTCTGTTAAAAGTCACGGTTTCAGAACTGCAAAACCGCGCACCCCAGACTGACACCCGCTCTGCAGGTTTCAGAACTGCAAAACCGCGCCAATGACTCAGCAGTCACCCAAAACTCCTGAGTGACAGCTGCGTTCGCAGTCCCAGATATCAGGCAAAGGGCACATTCACAACCCAGACATCTGTCATCTGGGACAATGGACCAATCCAACACGCTCACCTGTGAAATCACAAACAGCAGCTACAGGGTGTGCAACGACGGACACGGCTTGGCATCACCGACAGAGGTTACACCCGCACGAGTACAGCGTGTACAAGTGACCCTGGGAGGATTACAGCACATCTCATCGGAACCGAAAGACAAGAGCAGATGTTCCCTTTTGACTAAGCGGGTTGGGGTGGGGGGCTGAGGGCCCTGATCCAGATGTGAAGCACCCAACAACGACCTTTAGATGAAAGAGCAAAACTCAAACCCCCCCCGCTCGCCGCGACCGAAACGGGAACGGTGAGGCAGCGCACCACCTAATGAAGGGCTGAGGCCGTCCCACTGGCCCCCGCATGAGCGAAGGGGAGATAACGATCTAATCAGTGGTGCGGACACAGTAGGGAGCGGCGAAATGAATACGATGCCTTCGCTTCAGAGGGACAGACGCGAGTGGCGGCGCACGCTGGTTCATGATTAAAACACCAACACCAGAGCAGAGTCCAACGTTAATCAAATTTTTGTCAGTCACAACTGACACGGATTTACTGCTTGTGCAACTGGGCATCTGCATTCACGGAGAGCGCTAACCCAAGCAGAGTCCTCAGCAGAAAGTTTAGATGGAGCTACACGAGCTGCGTCGTGGCGTAACATTTTACTAAAAACTCAGAGCACAGCATAGGTGAGGGGCGGGGTCGGCGTTGTCACCAGGTGGTCGGACAGATGCCATCTGTCCTTTACGCCCGTCATCTCCGAGACAAGGGTCCAGACTGGCTTAGCTAGCACTGAGGTTTTTTTTAAGATCCACAGAACCATGACTACTTCACTAAGGGGAAAGAGACCCTTAACATGGGCAGTTTGGGAAAAGACGAAATGAGCAGCTTGGCACTGCAGAATGATAACTGCATTTTAGCGGCTCGCTAGCAATACACGAGTTACTAGTAACAGGCAAAACGCGTTACGGACATCACAAGTTCTACAAGACCAGCGGTTGACACTGCTACCATAGCTAGCTAGCCCGAATTGACAATTGCAATTCTCTCTTCGGAGATCGCTAACAAACGAGGGACTGAATACGGAGTAAGAATAACTGAACGCGAGTTAGGCTTTTAAAAATGTCATCTGTAGATCGATGTAATTAAATTTGCCGGCATTTTTGTCA
The DNA here is from genome assembly GCA_025775065.1 of Hiodon alosoides. Taxonomy (NCBI): domain Eukaryota; kingdom Metazoa; phylum Chordata; class Actinopteri; order Hiodontiformes; family Hiodontidae; genus Hiodon; species Hiodon alosoides. The sequence continues at coordinate 15,452 of JAOYSI010026193.1, read as the reverse complement.
ATTGAACAAATCGGTACACCCTAATGAATTCTGTAATTCAGATGTGCTCAAACGCCACGCCGGAGAGACGCACGCGCTCAGACGCGACAAGGGCCAGAGCAGGAAATCGCCTGACGTTGAGAAACTGATTCAGCCGTACTCAGAAAACCAAAGCCTTACGAAAAAGACAAGAGATAACCCACCTCGCAATAGAAACTGACTCAACACAGGAAGCTAACCCTGAACCCAGCGTTTCAGACAAAATGTAACCATCTGCATTTAGACAAAAAGGGTTTCAATTTGATCTCACCTGACCACAAAACCTCAATGGCAGTGAATAAAATTCAATTTGTCTTACTTTTACTTAGCTTCATTATCTTTAGTCTAGATTCAGTGTTATTTCTGGCACAAAGCGAACATCGCACACCACCCCACAAAGCCAAGACCCCACACCACAAAGCCAAGACCCCACACCACAAACTAAACCATTCCTACAGTTGGTAGCATCCAGAGTACAGGCTTCATTCTGCGAAAACCAGACAAATATAAAAACTTAAAAACACCAAAGACAGGGCAGAGGCACAAGGCCAAAGGCACACTGGAATAACAAAAGTTAATGTCCTTTAGTGACTGGGTCCAAACTGGAATTTTGAGACTCCATAACCAACACTGCTACCAACCCAAGTCCTTGAGAACGTCGGGCAAGAAGAATGGGCAAAAACTGCACCAAATCGCAAAGTTGGCAGAGACCGGCTGTAACTGCTGCCACACCCACATGATGTACCCACGTACACACCCACATGATGTACCCACGTACACATGATGTACCCACGATTACACACCCACATGATGTACACACGTACACACGATGTACACACCCACATGATGTACCCACAGACACACGATTACACATTCATGAATACACATCCACATGATGTACCCACAGAC